>UYYA01000481.1:0-53710 GCA_900624975.1 Angiostrongylus costaricensis
TCTTATCTTGTCCGGACCTGCTGTTGTTCGATTCTTCACCGATGAAATGGCATATGGGATTTCGGAAGGGAGAACCGGTGGTACAACATATCCACCCTCTTTTATTTCATATGACAGGTGGTGCACGTGGCTACCGAAGAAATCTTAGTAGTATTCGTGGATGATTTTCCCCATTGCCTTTCTGGACGCTGTGAGTGTTCCGTCTCGGAGTCGGATGGCAATCATCTTGGTTTTGTAATTGGCGATGCTTCGGTGGGCTTTGCAAATGCTTTTTCCAGCCTTTGCAGCTTCGACCATTACTGCTGCTCCTCCCTCTTTAAGATCTTCTTTTATCGCCTGTCTGCATTGTTTTACAAGTTCGGACGTTAGCTAGCGATTGCCTGCAGCTCGTGCGATTCCGCGCTGGCGTCTCAGCTCGAGTGTTTCTAGAGACAGATGATCTTGGTGACTTTCGAACTCTGAGCTTTCATAGCGCTAACGTGAAGATGTTGAATGAGCCGATCGTATTCCTCGTCGATGTTATCGACAACGGCATCCTCCGAACATCCGACTATTAAATTAAATGAGTCCCACTTTACGGTGGTTCTGGGACATCGGTTTCTGAATTTAGCGACTTTTTCTCCTTTTCTCGAGGAATAGGATTTTGCACGAAGGAAGTGATTGTCGGATCCGGTGTAGAATTTTGAAACAACAGCGACATCGGGTAGGCAAAACCTATTTGCTATGATGTGGTTCATTTTGTTATGGTACTCCCCAGTGGGAGACTCCCGCGCCCAGCGTTGAGGGTGCGGCATCTGGAATTGCTAGCTACCAATGGATTGTTTTGGTCGCCATGATAAACTCGGACAGCCGCTCACCCTGTTCGTTTTATTCTAATCCGAGGGTCTCAATGTGACGTTCTTCAGACGTTTTTTTTTGGTGCACTCTCGGCGTTGAAATCTCCAATGATAACCTTGAAGAATGTCTTCTCTGTAGAACTTATCCAAGTCCAGAACGCTACGAGTTCTTCTTCGTCATAGTTTGACGTCGGCGCGTAAACGACCAAGATTGTAAAGCCTGAATTTGTCCGCATCTTTCTATTCGCAAACGTCCGATTCGGGTTGTAAGTTGCTCGAATGAATCGATGTTCATGGACAAACTCGTGTTGACGAGTACGCCGGCCCAACAGTTTTTCTCCGGCGTCGTAGACGGCGTTGAATGGGTAGCGTCGTCTCGTCTCAGCCAGGCGGGTGACATCGTACCTTAACCTTCTTGCTTGCATAGGCAAGTCCTTTACCGAGGACTCGGATGCAAGTGTACGTGCATTGTAGGTACAGATCGTCACCATAGTTCTTTGCAATCCAGGCAACTTCCATTGGCCGTGAGATTTTAGCAGCCCCTCCGTACTCGTGCTGCCCAAGACTGCCGAATTGGGAGCTCTTTCGAGGTCAGGGAATCAGGCCCGTTTCTTTTACTGTTTTTAGCATTTTGCTAAAGCTTGCGATAAAAAAGAAATATAAATATAGAGGAAAAAGCGCGATTGATGTAAACTTTAGTGCCACGGTGCCGGTGTGTAGCTTTGCTGCTAGTAGGTTTTTACGGTTTTTCTAATGACTTCCTTGCAAGAAAATTTTTTAGAACGATGACGTTTGGAGCGATTTTGGCATTCTCAAGCCACCAGCCTACAGAACGCACAATATCAAAGGCTATCAGACTTACGAAATTATGAAGTAAGACCATACGTCCTAGAACTTCCCCATACGTCATTTATAAAAAGACTTTGTTGCAAACCAATTTCTCTATGACCTATGAAGAAATTTTTCACAGGAAGTGCACGAAATCCGGCCGGCTTATTTGGAATTTCTTCATCAGTGGTGATGTGGAATTTGAAATCGTGCGGCGAGAAGCCGGAAAAGAGCAACAAATTTGGCCAAAGGTCACACTGACTAGTTTAAAGGTGTCGTAAAGAGTGAAAAATTAGCATGAGTATGGGTTTTTTCTTGAATATAAAATGCTGTTTTCAGTTGCCCGAGTACGGTAGTGTCATTGTTTATCCTGGAGAATATGTGGTGCGATTCCGTAACCCGTGCACGACTTGGTTTCCAGTAAAAGTCACCGGAGCTGCAGATTTCAAACTAGAATAAGCTTATGATCAAGCCATAGAAAGTATACGTATTAACTTCTTTATTTGATGGATTTCATCGAATCCAAATATCCATATTCTTCGAATGTTTGTGCTTCAAAACAAATTCGACCGTAGGTTAACATTAACAACAGTTTCAAAAATTGTCTGCTATGAAAGTCCACCAGCTCCTTTTAGAAATTCTCAATAACCTTTTAAAATGTGGATTGAAACCAGAGTTACTTGTAAATTTAAGGCCGCTTTTCTTTTTCGGGCTTAAATGTTCTAAGAATTTTATTACGAGGTGTTTTTAAATTGCCCACAGGTGGTTAAACGCATGTAAGAAATGCGAGCAGGAAGGTTTACCCTCTAAATTCGATTACTATCTTTTTGTCTAAGAAACCTAAATTTATTTCCATGTTTTAAAATTTTTTGGAATGAGGAAAGAGAAGAATTGTTGAAAATTGGACAACTCGCATGAATCACCTCCAGCAGAGAAATTCGTCCAGAATGTGGCCAGAGTTTTTCTACTTGGGCGAGCTCTTCTGGATGATTCCTAATAGCAGATTTTTATGTGTGAATGCTTTATTCTTCTTCTTGTTTCTTCTCAGCAAAATCGGATTTATGAAAGCTGTTCTGAGTCTTCAGCAGGGATTGAGCCCAATACATTTACAGAAATTTCGATCCTTCTTGATTTCCGATGCAACAGGTGATTTAGTCTGCTTAAGTAATTAATCAGAACAAGTGTGCGACCTATTTTAAAATATGTTTAGCGTTTTTTCTATTTCTGTTTAGCAAACACGAGGTGTTATTTTATTCCTTCGTTTACGTACAAGCTGACGTTTCCGCGCATTTCGCCTTCCTCATAGCCTGGGAAGATCAAGTTGACTGCAATCTACCCGGCCAAACACTTCCATAACCAAGCAGAGAAAACGCTCAATCAAGATTTCAATCACACTGAGCACGGGTAGATTCTTTGCACACTCACCGCTTTCTATGAGTTTTCCACTGAATATGTCACGTGGAGACCAACCGCACAGAATTCACATGGAATCGTAATATGCACATCTAATATAAATAAAATAACAGGCATATTTACTGCCCAATATCACGCGTGATTAAGAGGCATTCCTCCATGCCGTTCATTTTCGGATTCTTGGAATTAATCCAAAATTCCTCGAGACCATTGCGCGCTTGTGTTCTCGCTTCCTACGCGAGGATCGTAGCTCCTACTTCGAAATCTTCTCCATTTTGTCTCTGCCTGCCTAGTGGAGTATTTGGTACGTGGAATCGATCCCCGCGCTCGTAGCCCAACAAGCTTTCTATCCCTCCGGGGTGGGAAAATTGGTACCAGATTTGTTTGGGAGGATAATAGCACTGGATCTACGTCGGTAGGCAACCGCTAGTCATTGTAAAGATCAGATATGCATTCATTCACCACCAACGATGCTTAATGAAGTCGAATGCATGGCGCATTCCTTAGTGATTGATCAACGCCGAAAGCTTTGTCCTTTATTGTTTTTTATCGACCACCATATAATCGTTCCTTTTTTAAAAAGCCACAACGAGATCGAGGAGTGGATCATTTTTGAAACGTGAAAGGAAGCACTGAATAAATCTGATGGTAACGATCTCATTGCTCACATTTCACTCACGCAGCATCCATTGCTCAAGTTTTTACTTGTTGCGTGAGGTGTTCTAATTCGTTTTTGTTCCGAAACTGCTGTTTTACCCACGCCTTGTTTAGCCACTCACTGTCGAACCGTTCCTTGTTTATCTGCTTGAAATAACGGTAAGTATTGGTGCTAGCGGCTTTTCGGCGCCTCTCTTTCTCTGAAGCCATTCACTCTCATGTTCGTTAACAGTACTTACTTACTTGGATACTTGGACGGCCCGTCTTCACGAGCTGTGCGGACCCTAACGCATATTCCAATTGTTCTCTTCTCTTGCAATCGTAGTCCATGGTGGTGGTCTTGTTCGAGCATGGTCGCGCTTGCGAGTCTCACACCGTGATCTGTAAAACAACGATAGTTACGGAGATTCCTTCGGTCTCTTTTCTTGGGCAGGATGACCGTGCTCGACGTCCTCCACTGGTCTGGGATTTTTTTTTCTTTTAAAGGCAGTCTGTCACATAATCTGCGAAAACTACATGTAAATTGTGGCCTCCAGGTGTAAGGAAATCGGTAGTGATATTATCGGATCCTGGAGCTGTGCCTCTTTTCATGCTTTCTATCTCAAGCGGTTTTTCTCCGGCGAGGATATTAGAGCCCGAGACGGGGATTGTCGGACGGAAAAGCTTGGTGTAGAACGTTTCCGCTATTAATTCCATCTCATAGCGGGAAGTTTTGACGATCCCATCTTCTTAACTCTTTTATTTACTGCCTTTTTCTTTTTAATGGCAGAGTATGTGGTGAAATATAACTCGTATGAAGTGCTGAGATATCTGCAAAACTCTGCAAGATCGATAGAACTAGCTGAGATACATGCAAAGCGAAGGACCCGGATGGTGTAGTGGTGAAGTGCGCTACTCCCCGGTAAGGACAACAGCGCGTGTTCGTTCTCCACTGCATACACCTGTGGTCCGGAGTTTTGCAGATATCTCAGCACTTCATACGAGTTATATTTCACAACATACCCAGCCATTAAGAAGAAAAAGGCAGTAAATGAAAGAGTTAAGATCCCATCTTCGTTCATCAGCGCTGACAGCGGAACACTATAATCGCACAAGTCCTGACGGCATTTTTTCAGACTGCTTCTTTTCTCTGCTGCTTCCAGTATTTTCTTCTGCTGCTGGTACCGTTGTAGATCTTCCTGCAAAGCTCTTCTGCAGCTGGCGTTTATTACTACCCATGTTAAACGCGTTGCAGTAGGATCAAGCTTCATTTTCGTTCTTTTTTCGAGCAACTCCTTAGTAGTGATGGAGATACGATCTGATCTTCTTGCTTGAGAAACTGAGACGAATTCGGCACAACTTTTCAGTCCTTCGATAAGCAGCTCGGAGTCTTCGGTCGGGTTTTCTTTAATCTTCCAGTCATGTTTGGACAGGACTTCGTTCAGAATGTTTTCGTCGTATACAGCTAGACTTGTTCCTAGTGGTAGTTGAAGAGGATTCTTTTCCAGCTTGGGGCAGAATTGAATCTTCGCGCGAAGAAGGCGGTGATCGGAACCAGTACAGAATGACAAGACTACCAATGCCTCAATTAGGCACCGTCTTCTGTTTGTCAGAATATGGTCGTTCTCCTCAAGAGTCATGCGTTGAGAGACTCCCATGTCCAGCGGCGGCTTTCTTTCTTCTGGAAAAACGAGTTCTCAAGGAAGAGATATGCTGATGACAGGAGCCTAGCGAGATGGTTCCCATTCTCATTCCTTTCTCCTAATCCAAAATTTCTAATCCTGTATTCGCTCTCGTTGGCCTTTCCTATTCTGGCATTGGCGTCTCCAACAACAAATTTATGATATGCTTTGTTATTGCAGATGGCTTCTTTCAACTGATAGTAGAACGCATTTAATTCCTTCTCATCAGTTGCGTCGGTCGGTGAGTAGCAGTTTGATGATAGTGATCTTTTTATGATGCGGCAGTTGAAGACGGAGGACGGCTATGCGAAGGAAAAGGATCATGTATGACTCTACGAGATGGACAATGGACGGGTGGACGAAAAAGCCTACGCCACCGACATTTCGTAACGGGACCTTTTCTCCATGGATCACAAGGGTCCCATTGTTTAGTTGGTGCATGTCGGTCTTTTTGATTTTTGCTTCTTGTAATGCGATCACATAAAATTTAATGCGATTTGCGGCTACAAAGAAGGCGTGAAGATCGGCGTCTGTAGGGAGCGTTCTGGAATTATATGTGCATAGTATGAAACAATCTCCATGACACGTCGTGCGTGTGTTCGTCAGATCCGGTTCCAATGACGTCCTGCGCAACTAGAGATTTTCTGGCCTCTCACCGGTCCTCTCATCGCCTGATGTCATAGACGGGAGCATCCAGTGTGCGGGATACTGAGGCTGGCCTATTGCTGCTCGTGCAACTTGGTCCTCCCTGGAGTCCTGACGTAACCTTTCAAGGGCGTTTCCAGGTCTTCACCACGATGTGGATCAGGGGGAGGTGTGTTTTCGGCGACGAATCCTTCGCTCGGTCTTCCTACTTACTAGTTGATTCAAAAAGATGTTAAAACCGAAATCAGAAGCTAAAGTACGAATGAAAAGGTAGCCGACCGCTCTAGGGCGATGTAGAAGCCGAATCCGTTCGTTAACAGTTCACTGATTAAATGCGAGGGTTATATAACAAGACATTTCCGTGGCTTTCTATACAAGGTTTAATTTTCGCGGAGGCATTACTCAAATCTTCGCGCTCTTCAATTCTATTTCAAAAGGATAACTGCGTTGATCAATCTTGAGGGATACGCCATGTATTCGACTTCATTAAGTATCGTTTGGAGGTGATTGAATGCATATCTGGCCTTTACAAAGACTCGCGGTGACCTACCGATGTATCGAGCCAGTGATGCTATCCTCCCAGACAAGTCTACTAGCAATTTGCCGACCCAGGAGGCATGGAAGGCTTATTGGGCCATGGACGTGGAGATCGATTCTACATGTCGTTCGCAGTGGCGCCTCGAACCACTGCGCCACACGTGCTAATGAAAGCATAAGGAATTGTCCAGTGGATTTACAGTGTGTGAAATGTTATCAAACAAATACTACTTATATGAAGAGGTAGCGCAACAGTTGAAACCTTTGTCGTTGTTTTCTTGGAAAGAGACGAGGTTGCTTTTACCCTATTTATTCACGATAGCTGCTTCGGCGGTTTCACCTTAAGAACCTGGAAAAGTCAAATTGACACGCAATCTGCTCAGTCAAATAGTTTCACAGCCCATCCAGCCCTTACTTACCCTTGCTGTATATCACATCCTCACACTTAGTAACACATTCCAGCCACGATGACGCGGTAAACCGATGGGAGGCAAAAGAAGATTCAGTACACAAATTTCATTCGCATACTAAACAGCTGGCTTAAAGCAGTCATCGCTTTGTTCATTATAATAGTTACATACTTTGAAAATTAAATGACCCGTCCTCACTGGTTGTGCGGGCCCCAGCGTATTCTCCATTTTTAAGCAGTTTTGCTCGCTTAGCCTGCAGTCGCAATTTCAAACTGACCAAAGTCTGCCCTAGGTCGCCATCAACACAGGCGGTGGCCGCCCTTGTGGATCAGAGCGAGATTTATCACCATGTGGATAGTTTGATAACAGAACGGTGGCATATCTTGGTACTGGTTTATCCTTAGCTGGACTTTTTGATGGAATCACCGGACTCATTCTCAGCTTGGAAGACCTCCTTGTACGGCATGGTATTATGTGTAATACAACCACAGTGGCAGTGATATATTTGCAAGTGCCTACGGTGAGGAACAAGCGCGCTACTACCCTTTCCGGAGAGTAACGTGTTCACCACCATACCATGAGGGTCGTTCGTTTCGTCAGTCTCTCTGCTAGTTCCGTCGATCAGCGCCATCAGCATTCGCCAACGGAATTGATCTGGGAGCCCAAATCAGTGGTGAACCCAGTTAAACTGAGGCTTCAGTAGAAATCACGATGTAAACTTTTTATTTACTGCCTATTACAATTTTTCACGGCAGGCGTATGGTATAACTGTCTACAATGGAAAATGAACGGAGTTTCGCAAGTATCTCGGCATCATTGAAGTTGTATTTCGCATCATACGCTGCTGTGAAAGATTTTAATAGGTAGTAAATAAAAAGTTTACATTGTGATTTCGACTGCAGCCTCAGCTTAACTGGGTTCAATGCCGATTTGGGCTCCTCAGATTAATCCGGTTGACGAGTGATTGCTGATGGCGCTGATTGATAGAACTTGCTGAGAGATAGGCGAAACGAAGGACCCGCATGGTGTGGTAGTGAACGCGTTGGCCCCCGGAAAGGGTAATAGCGAGTCCGTTCCCCAACGCAAACACCTGCGGTTTGGAGCTATCTCGGCGCCATGGTAATAGTCGAATATTTAAACAATTTTCTACCAGTCTTCATCGGCTCCTTGATCACATACAATACAAAGTGATTCAGGGAGCTATTGCACATTTCTAAGCTATTCATAGCAGATAATTGAGATATGATTGCGAAACGAAGGAAAAGACACGCATTAGAAGAAAACGAAAAACGTATTTATAATGTCGTCAATTTTTCACTTACTTCCAACTATTTTTTTGACTGCGGGGCCAGTGTGAAATATAGCCATTATGATGCAAAGATGTTTGCAAAACTCCGGACCGCTGGTGTCTGCGGTGGGGACCGAATACGCTGTTACCTTTTCTCAAGGCTAACGCGTTAACCAGCATACCATGCGAGTACTTCGTTTCATCTTTCTCTCAACGTGTTTATAGTTTTCTCTTGCTGTTTAGAAGTGGAAAAATAACCAGTCAATATATCCCAAGGCAGAAATGTGGCGAGTAAACCTACAAAAGTAGCGCATCGCGGTAAGCACATTTCCAAGACATGTAGTGTGTAAATCGCTGTAAGCTATCTCGGCGCCTAATCTAGTAAATCTAGTGTAAATCGCTGATGATACAGCTTATTAAGGAAGGAATTTCTAAACCAACAGTCGATATTCACATTCCACATATGTGGAAAACTCGCTCCCAAAAAAAACTCTAATTCACTGAAAGTTCCAGAAATAGCGGGATTCGATTTCTCAGCAAGAAATGGATAACATCTGAAGGCCAGGAGAAAAACCAATACTTTACAAAAGAGATTGAAAAGAATGATCAAGTTGTCGGATAAAGGAGAAATCGCCATGGTAATCTCTGTGTGGAACGCACCATCTCCATCAGTTCAACGTTGATCGAAAACGTCTTATGCATTTAATTCGCTGTCCCAGAAAACACTGAAACAGTAGCAAAACGATCAGAAATCAGAAATCAACACAATCTGCTTTTCTACCACACATTGCCTATCAAGGAGATGAACATATTGGTCTTCAAATCAAGTTTTTGAAATGATTTGGTGACCAAATCTCTACTTTGTGACCAGATCCCAAGTATCAGCTATGATTGTACCAGAAGAACACAATGTTTTGGAGTATCCAAGCAAAAAATGACCATCTTCACTCGACGGTCAACGAAAACTTGAACGATCATGAAGCAGGATTGGCAATAGATTTATTGATATTTTTCTAAGCCTAAAAGAAAGAACAGTATTTATAGTAATTATAAACAGTATTTATAATAATACCTTCCAAGGGTTTACCGCCTCGTCGTGGGTGGGAGGTGCTCCTGAGTGTCGAACTGCGATGTACAGCGGAGGGAATCGTCCCCCTGGCAAGGTCTCCCAAGCTGAGAAGGAGTCCAACGTTTCGATACGGAAGCCCAGCTAAGAGTAAACCAATACCAGGATCGACCACCGTACTGGTATCATAGTTGCATGGTGGCAAATCTCCCTCTGACCCACAAGGGCTGCGAACGCCTGTGGTGGCAAATACCAAGGGGCAGACTTTGGTCAGGCTGACCTCAGGATTCCAGGGAATCACAATGGCTTAACTAGCAAGTCTCCGAAAAGTGGTGATTATGCTGGGTCCCACAAAGCCGGTGAGGAGGAGCTGTTCAAGTATCAAATATCAAGTACTTATAACCAAACAGTAACACACATACAACACAATCGTAGCTGACGCTCCGGCAGAATCGCCTTCTTCAGAGCCTGGAAGGGTACACTAATACGCAACTTACTAGGTCAAACGTTTCAACGGCACAAACAGAAAGATGAAAATCTGTACGATAATTATAAGATCTGCGGCTTCTCGAAAAACCCACCGCTTTTGTCACCTGTCTTCAACCAAGGAAGAACAGCCGCTCAAAGTTCCACATGTTTGACGACTGCACCACCCTCCACCTACGATCGATACGATGCTAACGGGCGAGATCACGCTTGATCTGGAGCTTTCCTCCCTGCTATTCACTGTAGGATTTTTCGCATTTATCCAAAAGGTCTCGAGGAGTTTGCGCGTTGGTGTCCTAGTCTCGTGTGCTAGGATATTGGCTGTAACTTCAAAATCGTCTCCGCTATGCTTTTGTATCCTATGCGTCCCTAGTGGTGTGCCTTGTCTTCCTTTTCGTTTGCCAACTAGGTGTTCTTTTAAAAGGTCTACTCGTTTCGCCAATATATTCGTCTCCGCAGGTGCTACAAGAGATCAGGCATATCGTACCTAAGCTCACGCAGTCACCATCCCTGCTATAAGGGCAAATTACGCAATTTAGTGTTTCACATAGACGGTCGTTTGCGATGCTGAAGCGTTTGAACTAGTAAGCTGTGTATTAGTGTACCCTTCCACGCTCTGAAGAAAGACCGTAATAATTGCGCACTTGGATGGTCCGTCTTCACTGGTTGTACGGACTCCAGCATCATTTCTGTTTTTTCAGAGTTTCACTGGTTTTGTCACTGTGGTTGCCTAGGGAGCGAAGGTCAACCTAATCAAAGTCTGCCTGGGTCGTCAACACCGCAGGCAGTCGCCACCCTTGTGAGGGAGATTTGCCACATGCGACTAGTTTTATACCAGGACGGTGAAGTATCCCGGTATTTGTTTACTCTTAGCTAGGCTTTCTGGTGAAAACGCCGGACTCCATTTCAGCTCGTGAGACCCTGCCGGGGGGACGAATCCACACTGAACATCGCAGCACGACACCCAAGAACACCAAGTGACGATGAGGTAGTAAACGGTTGGAAGGACAAAGGCGTAATACACCATGAAAAAGAACTCATAAGAAAAATTAGTAATAACTTTGCCTATGATATTATTAAAATTAAGTAGCAGTAAACAAGTTACCACTCCGTTTGCTATTCTTCTGCAAGGCGACAAGCAAAACCAACATTACTGCGCATTTAATCCACCCAATCAACCTATCAAGCATCAGCTCAGGTGGTCTATTCCTTCGTTAAATGTTGTTGAAACCTTGCCTTGTCCAAATAAATTATTCGTTTTCTAAGCCTACATAAAACTTCTGCAGTAGAAGCGAGGCTTCACATCATTCTCGGCCGTTGAACTATCGAACTTTGCCGGCTGTATAGATTCATAAGCGCTGTAAATCCGTATTGGTCGTCGGTAGTAGAGTGCAATCCACCAGACACTAAGTCAGGAAGTGTACATCTGACGTTTTTAAGCACTCTCTAAGCCTTATTAGCGGCTTCTATAATGTGTAAATGATAACGGTGATGCATATATTTCAATTAATTGAGCGGTAAGTAGGCCAACTTCTTCTCAGGGGTACTTCTCCGAAGCAAAAAGCGCTGATCGGATAACGTCTTTGTTGTACTCTTTATTGCAAATGGATCTTAAAGACACCTACCGGAAATTACGGAGGTGAGGATGTTCTGTTGGTAAAGAATAGTCCGAAACAGTACTATGCAACCTCCCAACGGTTTACAGCCTCATCGTGGCCGGAGGTATTCATGGGTGTCGGACTGCGAACTACAGTGGTGGGATTCATCCTCTTGGCAGAGTCTCCCAAGCTGAGAAGGAGTCCGACGTTTTCATCAGGAAGCCTGGCTAAGAGTAAACCAATACCAGGATCCACCACCGTCCTGGCATCGAATTAGTCGCATGGTGGTAAATCTCTCTCTGATCCACAAAGGCTGCCTCTGGTGGTGAAGACCTGTGGCAGACTTTGGCCAGGCTGTCCTCGAAATTCTAGGAAACTACGGTGGCTTAACCAGTAAATTTCCGAAAAATGGTGATTATACTGATGCCCGCACAACTAGTGAGGACGGACCGTTCAAGCATCATGTATCAAGTACGATGCAATACCTTTACGTCTCACTCGACATAGGAACAGCAGACGAAGCATGTTCAAAGACGAAAATGTTCCAGAAGCATCTACTGTTACTGAGAAGTACGTACAGAAAAGTTATGCATAGAAAATAGTCTGTTCAGGGTTATCGATTACGTAATGTGAACACCAGCCCGAAAACTGCCAAGTTCGCATGTTCAAATTTGTTACGAAATTCTGATTTTCGTTTAAAAACTAAACGTAGATATAAATTTCATTGAGATCTGTGTAAAGCAGTGAATAGAGGTTCGCTGCAAAACGGGGAGTCGTTGATTCGATCTGGTGGCTGAGGTTAAATAAGCCTTGTCTACGACCGAGAGGTCGACACCAAACTGGTCTGGGTTTTAATATCCCTTCATTCTTTGTCTCTGATAACACATATTGTAAATGTTGTTATTCGTGGTTTTAACAACAACCATCCTGCAAAAAAAAGCTCTGCCGAGTGAAATTGCCTCATTCTAGAGGCTCGTCACTGAAGAAAATTCGACTCTTTACAAAAAGACGAAGCCTCCACATCGAGAAGACGAACGATTGTGGAGTTGTTATCTAATTCAATAATTGGTTTTTTAGGCTGAATCTTTTTCGCTGGCTTACCAGTTCTGGATCCGATCCATTCTCATCGTCGTGAAAAAAGATAGACATAAATAAATATCGTTGTTTAAATCAATGCCTAACAGTTTATCACCAGAAGACCGATGATGCTTGTCCCGAAAAGGAGCTCCAGGAAATAGGTGATCTATTGAAGACCAAAAGAAAATTTGGGAAATAACTAGTAAATCCCCATTTACAACAGCAGTAGAAAAAAGAAACAAAAAGAAATAAAAAATACTTTGTGATGAAACTTATTAAGCAGATTATTGATGTGCTGGGATGCAAATTTTTCATTGTATTATCGTACAACCAAGCTTTATTGTTTGTTTTCTCTCTACATTTCCATTTTTGCACCTTCCTCATTTCTGCACTTTTTCTTTTTGTATAGCCAATTATCATTCGTTTTAATCCACTCTTCTTTTGCTCGTATCGTCACGATTCATCCACTGCCTTTTTTGTACAGCCTTCATAGCTTTTCAGTGATTTATGAAGTGCTCATTCAATTCCTCATTTTTTCATCTTTTTCATAATCTCTTTCCTCTTGTGTGCGTGTTTTCTTTATCATCTGCTGTTGAACGGCAGCTGAACGAACATTGTCGATGTCGGCGTCATTCGCCATTTCTTTGTCCTCGGTTTTCACACCTTTTCACCACATTTCACCAAAGTACCCTCTCCATCACAGCTATTTTTTTCACTCTCAAATAAACGCTTTTCCTTTTTTTAAAAGTATTTTAATACTTTCAATTTAGAGGATGCAAAGATGCGAACTAATCCATTTTCACTTAGAGTTTAGCGAAATGCCATCGATACAAATCTGTTGTTTGTAATTCGCTTCCTCATTGGCCTTAATTTCTAACGAGTATCGAGAAGACAGCAACCAGTAACTCCTTATGTCAATAGCGTATCAAATTCCTTCTTGGTCATTATGCGCTACGTAATTTTGATGAGTGGACATGAGGTTCTCAACACAATACTCAATTTATAACGCTTAGCACCTTGGTGGATTTCACCGTTTTCGATGCAGAATGATTCTATTGTTTGATTGCTCAAACTACCAAAAAAAGAACTAACTGAGAGAAACGAAGAGCAAGGGCCTCCGTGGTGCAGTTTGTTATGCGTGAGTCCCCGTAAAGGGAAACCATGGTTCGATCTGGCCCGGGGTCTAAGTTTTGCGATTATCTCAGTATCGTTGTGGTTGCAATCCGCATCGTACTCTGCCGTGAAGAATTATAGTAGGCAGAAAATAAAAGGTTAACATTGTGAGTTCTACCAATAGTTCGATAAAATCATGGCATATCATCGTGAAATGCTAACTGTATCGGAGGCCTACAACTTCGCAGATAAAGTGAAATGAAAAATGTGCGCCAGTGTCGGGTTACGAAATCATTCTGACATATGGAGGCAAATCACATATGATCGCAAAGCATTCGCCAGCTCAAAGTGCTCTTTTTTTATAGTTTTGGCACCAATCCAGAATGTTTTGCACACCGCTGACGTTTTTACCCTCTTAAGTTAGGACCACATCATCAACATTAAACTCTTCAATGTCATGTCTACACATCAGTTTACATACTTTTCATTTTCTTACCATTCTGGGTACAATTTGTTCACAGCCTGATAGTGCCCACGAGCAGCATTTCTTGAAGAACTTCTTACAGGCTACAGCTTTTCTTCGATATCCCCGTTTACACGACATTTAGAATACTGCAATTTTTGAATAAGGTCATGGAGACAGACTTACCGATTCCGTTGGAGGTTTGGTACCATCCAGTGAAATATTTTTCCGCCTTAATGTAGTAATGAATCGATGCCTACTCATTCTAAACTAAGTGTAAATCAGGTATAACCTATGCGAAACTTAGAGATACAACAGAGATTCTTTCCGTGATGGATACCAACCTTGAATTATCACTGCCGCAGAAAAATTCGGTACATGCTAAAATATTGTTCAACCTAAGAAGAAAAGATGCACAAATGATGTTTAGTTTGGTCTTCGCTCTGCTTGTTTGTAGGAATTCGGTACGTTGCCAAAATTATAGGACCTATTTGGCACCTTTATCACTACCTTACTTAATTAAAAGCAAACCTATTGAGGAAAACAGAGTCGTTCTGGTGCATTTTCGATCATAAAACTCTATTTATCTAGAACGGTTGTGTGCTTTACCGGCTATGTTATCCTGAGATTGCCATGCTAAACGACACGAAGTTTAGGACTGAACGAAATCAAAGAACTTATGAAGTTTAACTGCATACAAGACAATGAGCACCGCAAGAAACTTGTGTTAAGGCAGCTTGACAAATATAGTTAGGCTACCAAGGCAGTTAAGTACGTTTTGAATACCTCATCGAACTTTGACGAAGTTAAACTCTAACTACACCTCGTCCTCTTTGATCCGATAAGGATTCACCGCCTTGATTTGATCGTAGATGATAAATATGGTGATGTTGTTACTCAGAAACGTTTCAAAAGTTTTCAGTCCTGTGTATGATCCACATCTACCGCTACCGAATTTCTACGAAGAGGTATAAGTCATTTTTTAGGTTAAGAGACTGTGAAAAGACACAAATCGATCAATTATAGTGCGTTTCTTCACGTATGAATAGTTTTTAGCACCATTAAAAAAATCTCGCTAGATGTGAAACGAAGATTACCGCGTTTTTCCCTTATTTTGCTATAAGTAGCCACTTTATCTTCACACACGAACATCTCAGCCACCCGTGTCGATCGGACAAACCGTCACAAAAAAACAGCGCTTCGGTCGTTGTTCGGCTTAAGTACATTTTATCAAAGGTCACTTGAATCTCCTCTCAAACCATTGACTGTAAAGTTCTTCCAAGATAACTTTTTATGTCTTCTAATTTTCGCGCCTGTCTCTCGCCATTTCTACTACCTTGTTGGCTATGCACAACTCAGACGTTCTAGAGTGCTAACAACTTCTCACCACAGCTCGAACATTTAAATCAGAAGTAGATTAGCAACGTTACGACAACGATTCTTTCAGAACGATGGCGATTCTTAGGGCCGCTTTTTGTTTTTCGGCTTTGAAACCTAAAATTTTCAACTTCTGAACGGCTTGAGTGATTTTAATGTGGTGGTGAACCTTTAAATGGACTGCGTCGTTTTCTTGTTCAGCAATCGCGAGATTTTTAAACACCATACATTTACTTCCATAGAGAAGCACAATACAATACCGGCACATTATACTTCCACGTAATTTCTGTGCGGTTGGTCTCTACGTGACATACTTAGTGGAAACCTCATAGAAAGCGGCTCTGAAGAAGGCGAAATTCGCCGAAACGTCAGCTTAATCGTGAACAAAGAATAGTAACACCTCGCGTTTGCTCAACAAAAATACGAAGACAATACAATACAACACTAGCTGACGTTTCGGCAGTATCGTCTTCTTCAGAGCCACTTTTTCGTGACTTCCAATGAGGAAGTTAAGAACAGCTGATTATAGTCGCATATGGTTGATGACTGCACCATCCCACATCAGAAATCGATGCAAGCATACGAAACCAGTTCGATGTTGCCTAGTAAATTGTATATCAGTATACCCTTCCACGCTCTGAAAAAGGCGGTACTGCCGAAACGTCAGCTACTGTTGTATTGTATTGTGTTCTTCTATGGAAGTAAATGTATGCTTTCTCGAAACCGACTTTCCTTGGACCTCCTTGGTTGATAAATATATTTATTTTCGGCTAACGTTTCGACGTCTTCGTCTTCCTCAGAGCAGATGATCCGAGTCGATGGTCCATGCTCGTCTTTCGTCTCGACGTTGCAGCTTCGCCTTCGTGTCGAGCCAGGTCTTCCTCTGTGAGCCATCTTCTCGAATGAGGCATCCTTACTCAGTGATGCCCTTTTATACACGATGCTGACTCGACACGAAGGCGAAGCTGCAACGTCGAGACGAACGACAAGCATGGACCATCGACTCGGATCATCGGCTCTGAGAAAGACGAAGACGTCGAAACGTTAGCCGAAAAAAAATGTATGCTGTTTAAAAACCTCGCGAATATGTATCATCCAAGCACCTCTAACCACTGCGCTAAACGAGCCCTCATAGTGACAAGCACTGTAGCGATCTGAGTACAGCAGTGATAATGAGCTGATCGTGAACAGCTCACGATGACTGTCTTCACTTGTAGGACATTAAAATTCTTTTCTTCAATGGTCATTATTAGTTGGATCAAGATTTATTAGAATTGTGCTTGATCTATTTCTTCATTACATTTCTCTTTATGAACCGACATCGCATGTTGTGTTAAACGCTATACTATCCAATACAATTCGATTCTCTTAGGTCAATACCGTGATTTCTGGGGTTACCTGTAATCCGTAGCTAACCACGGAAACCTCCGAATTTCACTCGAAAGTTTTGACTTTCCTTATGCATCTCATTGAATGCAGATCAAATCCATTATTTCTGGTTTCTCTATTAAACAGTAACCCTGTCACTGCGCTACCGTGTTCCACATTTGTCACAAGTTCCAAAACTCATAACAGCTTTGCTGTTTTATCTCTAGGTTAAAAAGTCAGTGAGACATTCATATTTTTTTTTATCCGCGCTCACCTTTTAGATTCATCCCTCCCAATGGTTTACCGCCTCATTGTTGCTGGTAGGTGTCCCTGGCTGTCGGACTGCGATGTACGGCAAGGGGATTCGTCTTTTCTAAGCTGAGAACGAATCCGGCGTTTCCATCAGGAAGCCTAGCTAAGAGTAAACCAATAGCAGGATTCACCACCGTCCTAGTATCAAAGTCGCATGCTAGTAAATCTCCCTCTGATCCACAACGGCTGCGACTGCCTGTGGTAGTGAAGACCTGGGCAAGACTTTCGCCAGGTTGACCTCGGGACTCCAGGGAACCACAATGGCTTAACCAGCAAATCTCCGAAAAATGGCGTTTGTGCTGGGGCCCGCACAAACAGTGAGGATGGGCCGTTCAAGCACCATGTCAGTAAGAGGCATTTATAATACTGTTTGTCAAAAACTTTTAACATACTTTATAGGTGGCCTTTCCGATTGGAAACTCAGTATAGATTTCCAGATCACTGCATTCTGCATAACCAAGTGTTTGCCTGAAAGGCCTTCCTATTATATCGGCTAATCGAAGTTTGAATGAAACAGAAATGTTAGATGGAAGTTGGAAATTGTTGCTAGAAAATTGACAAGTATTCGAGGGGTGGTTATCCCATCAATAACTGGAGTTCTTGCTGTTGAAAAAAAAAGCTGAAACTTTGGGTCCATCAGGATTCTTCGAAGTATAAAAGCCCAAGAAAAACTTAGCACAAAAGAAAGATTAGTTATGAAATAGCAGGTAACAGAAAAAAAGACCACAGCTTCAGATGCCGATGAAGTTAATAAAATGATACCGGGTGAGCTAAAATGACTGTTGAGATAAATAGGACGCACTTCAGTTTTTAACTGCTAAAACTCAACCATATGCGACTTTTTTTAACTCATCAACCACATGATGACTCATCAACCATATGCGACTATAATCAGCTGTTCTTAACTTCCTCAATGGAAGTCACGTAAAAAGCGGCTCTGAAGAAGGCGATACTGCCGAAACGTCAGCTAGCGTTGTATTGTATTGTGTTTTTCTATGGAAGTAAATGCATGCTGTTTATTACTGAACATCCTATCCTCGCGATTGCTGAACAAGGAAACGACGCATTCATATTCCAATGCCGAGGTTAATAGAATGTCGATCCTGGGAATTTTAAGTGCACTGTTTAACAATCAGAAATCATCTTTTAGTGTCCTTCAGATCTACCAAATCTGCGATATCATCTTGAAGTTCCTGAGCTAGAGTTTTTTGGTGTTCCAAAAAAAGAAAGGTACCCAGAAAGTAATCTAAAACTAGAATTGAAATAGTGGCTGCACTGCACGGTTTGCTAAAAGACACATTCGAGCCCCTAGTTGTACAGAACACGGTTGTGGCATCGACTCAGCCGATGGGTCGGTCTTCATGAGTTTTTGGTCGGAATATAACTGCTTGCTTCAAGGACTTAAAATTGAGATTTCTGCTTATGAACGATTGCTGCCTCTTAATCACAACGTAATAAAAGGATAAAGCTCTCAGCGTTGATCATTCCATTTAGGGATGTGTCATGCATTCGACTTCATTAAGCATCGTTTGGAAGTGATTGAACGCATATCTGGCCTTCACAGTGACTCGTGGTGGCCTACCGTATCGAGCCAATGTTGCTATCCTCCCAGACAAGTTTGGTACCAATTTGCGAGCCCCGAAGGGTTGGAAAGCTTGGTGGGCCATGGCTGCGGAGATCGATTCCACGTGTGTGTTGCAGGGCGCCTCCAACCACTGCGCCACACGCGTCCTACTATACATTGCTATACGCCTCTCGTTTCCACTGTGACATAAAAAATTCTAGCATAAAAATAAAAGGAGCAGAATGTGGTGGCCCAACTCGGAACTGACGTCATTCATCAACTGACTTTCGTGAGCATGAGAACAACGAAGATGATCCTAGTTTTAAGGAGAAAGGTATCCTAATCTTGTTTTAGTCAGCCGAGTCGTTCAAGGGTCCTAGCATCGCATCATGGCACAATAACAGTGGTTGGTCTCCTTCTTTTGCGTAGCTTTTTTCCTTAACTGTTTAAAATCTTCCCAAATGGTTACAAATGGCTGCACCAAACAAAAAAAAATATTCAACAACCATTCGAAATCCCGACTTTCTATTAAATTCTTCATTAATTAACTTACATAATCTTACAAATTCTCAGTTTTTTAGGCGTGCACTATGGTGTTATAACGTATTCCAGTAAATCTGTTACTGACGTTACAGCAGCTACTCCTCTTAGACGTAGTATATAACCATATTTCATCATTCGGTAAATATTCCTCACTCCTAGAAAGACATAATTTATAAATCGAGTCATATATTTCTACTTTGAAAACTGGCCTTCTAAGCTGAGGACTCTGGGGTTTCCACTTTCCATCCGGATGTCCTGCTAAGAGTAAACGAATGCCAGTCTCACCACCATCCTGGTATCAAACTAATCGCATGGCGGCAAATATCTTTCTGATCCCCAAGGACGGTCAGCCTGTGGTGGTGTCCACCAGGGCTGACTTTGGTGAGGCTGACTTGGGACGCTAGGGGATGAAATGTAATAGTTCATGATAGTACACCTCGTGCCAGCGCAAAAAAGGAGAGTGTAGAAGATCATATTCACTCAATCCCTGCTCGTCCATCGTTGATCGCTATTATGTCACTTCGTCACTTCGCAGTTGATGAAATGGTTATGGGCTGCAGCAGGAACAAAGGTTTATAGATCTACCTTGACTTCAGCAATCCATCACTGATATCTTTGCTTTCTACTCAACAGCGCAAAAGAGCAACCATGGACTAGGATTTATTCAATTAGTCTTTCAACGAACAATTAGTTACATGTTACATTTTTCAAAACCGACCGTCATTTAAGCCAGTCCAAAAAGATGGAGACTGAGCTTTAATTTCAAAAAACGACTTTCCCTTAACCTCATTATAGAAAGCCAACATGTATTCTTTCTATTGCTTAGTCAGTTCTAACTCGTTTGGTAACTGGAAAAATAGTTTTTTAACCTGTTTGAGTTTTTTGAACTAACAAGTAGGAAGAAGTTGGCATCCCTGGTAGTACAGAATGTCCAAACTGGAACTCACTTTTATCCGAAGGTCTTTTAATCTCTAAATCGGTCTAAACTTGGTCAGACTCTGCTTGAATACTGCAGTTGTATACCATTCTTAATTAAGATTTTATAAGTTGAGGTGTTAAAAGACGTTTTAAAAGCGTTTCAGTGATATTAAAATAGCGTTCTACACATTTTCCTTCCGATTTATTGATTAAATTCGTTGACGAATAAGTTTATTGAGATTGAACTGTTGAGATTGGTTCTTCCTCAAACTCCCTTCAGAAATAAAACTTCACATATCAACAAATAAGAAACGACTATACTAAAATACTATGAGGTCCTACAACAAACGAAATGCAATGTGCTGTACTGTAATCGCATCGATTTTCATCAATATGGAGGCGTGGTCTCCCAAATACGATAGCCTCATTTTTCTTGCACTTGGTTACTTTTTGAAAGCGCCAGTGTATAAAATAAAATCAGCTTTCATGTGGATAATGAACCCACTCCGATCTCTTTGTTAAATCAAATAAATCTATCGAAAACGATGCTTGCATTTGCATCTACATTTTTTCTGCATGAACTTTCCGCCACAGGTCTTCTACAATTTCTGGTCGTTGTGTTTCTTTGAACAACAGTTTATCGAGTGAAAACTGTCATAATGCTGTTATAAAGCGATTATCACTTCGTATTTGAATGAGCAAGATTTTCAACTTTTCGTTTCTTCATTTGCTTTTTTCAGTTCACCTGTCACCTCCTTCGTCAGTTGTCCGCTATGTCACTTTTGCTAGCTAAAGTCTCACTTGGTTAAAGCTGTCCATCAGTGGAGAATACTTAACTGTCACTTGCTTAAGTAACACACAGGGCCCTGCATTATCAGGTGCTTTGCTCTTTCTTCTACTTGACAGATGTAGACAGATAACCCGCTCTGCTGCTGAGGTTGTACATACTCATGATTAGTCGGCTGGGCTTTGAAGGAGAACACATGGTGTAGAAGCCACCTGAACCACACCTTGTGCGTTTCCATCTCCTCGTGGCTTTTACGATGTATTGTATTTGAAGGATTAGCTATGAATACACCTGCACACATATCTATGCATCAGATTTCCTTCATAGACGATAAAGGATAAAGCCTTCAGCATTGGTCGATCCCTGAAGGGCATGCCATGTATACGACTTCACTAAGCATCGTTAGAGGTGATTGAATGCATATCTGATCAATACAATGACAGTGGCCAACCAATGTATCGAGTTAGTTTTGCCATCCTCCCAGACAGGTTTGGTACCAATTTGCCGACTGCAAAGAGATAGAAGACTTGGTGAAACTAGGGCACGGGATCGATCTCAAGCGTCTTGCAGGGCGCCTCTAACTACTGCGCTGCACGAACCATTCTACGGAGGACGAATTTCAATCTATCCCTACACATTGATGAAACCCATTCCTTGTAACTATTCATCATTTTCTAGCAGATCTGATACATCTGACCGCTTGTAGTCGGCTTTTATTATTCGATCGACCACCTTGAGACATACTACGTGTCTCACCCATGATCATCCCTGGTCGGAATCCAGTAATAATAGAAATCACTTGTCAGTTAACCTACACTGAGAGCAACTCATTTATTCTTTGTTGCTAATAATAGCGCATCATTTCACTAAAATATCCTTTAAAAAAATATAAAATATCGTGTTCTTCTTTTTTACATGCCTTTATCGCCTTTCGTGTAATCCACGACTAACTAACCATATTTGTGTGTGTAAAATGCCCTTCAATTTAAGTGGTCCGATCCCTCCCGTTTTTGGCTCGTTTTTTAAAAAAATGCTTACCTGTGTTCAAAATTTGGCACATGTCTTCTGATCCAGCAGTCGAAAAGTTTTATCAGCGCTCTTGATGATGACGACAAGTAAATTTCTTTCAGCTCAGTTCAATCGATTATGGTAGAAGAACCATGAGAATACGCGCTGATAACTTGTTAGTCACCTTTTTGCAATTGTATAAAATGTCGTTGCTTTTATTTCACCAAAAATAGCGAATACGTGAAGTCTCTCTCTAGATAGCATGGTAATTATTTTTTGAGATTAATGACTTCCTGGAGAGTAAGGAGCGTTCAAAAGGAAAGTTAAACTGGAAAAATCCATCATTGGACAGAATTTGGTGTGGCTTCGTGTCGGTGGTCCTTCAAAACGATTCTTTTTCCGCATTTGAAATTTAGTGAGTCGGAGGATTGTCGCGAAGAATCGTTTGAAACTGGTACGAAGACTCTTCTGAACGCTGAACTGAGAAGGTTGTTATGTCCCCAGGAATGGTTCTACATCAAGGTTTTCTGAACACGGGCTTACGAAAGACAATGATTTGAATTCATTAGTTTTTTCATGTTTGTATTCCTGCTCTACGTCGCTGCATCTAAAAATCTCTATACACCCATCGTCTATCAAACATCAAACACATTTCTTGTAAAGAGGTGAGAATCACTTTAGAAGTTCCGAAAAAGAAAACCAGGACACCTAAGCAAATGTCGAACATGCGTAACGAGTTCTTCTGTGGAATTTATGGAGGGTTTAGTGAAGAACAGCGATGGATAAATCTTAGGAACAGGACTTAAAATCCGAAGAGTCTTTGATCAAATATCTACCTTTTGAAAACAGCTCTATATCAATGCGTTCCTACGATGATTTTTATAGCCTACTAGGCTGTAGATTACTTCCCAACTATCCTTATTAACATCACTTATTGCTGTTATAAAAACCAATGGCTCACGCTTGCTAGTAGAACAACGATTAGTCTCGCAAGTAACACGAAGAAGGTGGCACAATACCGAATCCTCATGCTCTCGTCATGGGATATCACTGTTACTCTCACCTTTAAATCTATTTATGTCGGCTTGCTATGATTACTGGGCATAAACTTGACGGTTTCAAACTGAGAAGCAGCACTCGTCATTTCGTTTCAATCAACTTCGAACACGTCTGTCTTTCTTTTCTTTGAAATCTATGAGGAATTTCCCCAAACATCATGATGGTATCGATAGAGGTTACGTGATTGCTTCCCTTTAAATAAGATTCTGTGTTGTTGAAGTATTCATAGCCAAGCGCTCAACTGACGAGTTCGTCTTACCGACGACTCAACTGTCGACGACGAAATTTGAGACGATCGCATTAAACACATTTCTTTCGCTTCGTGGTGTATTTTTTCGACAACATTCTGCCAGCTTCCCACACTTTCAACGTAAACGAAATCATTGCCCGGATTTCATGCCTTCATTTCTGAACAGGTATGCCTCTTTTTAAAACATTTAAGCACTTTTACTTCGGCAGTATTTCGATTCATCACTTTTTTGCATTTTTACTATGATTTCTATGAAATTGCCATCGTTTACATTGTGCTCTTCTTACGGCCAAATAGAAGTGTCGCAGTCGGCGTCACAAAGCATACAACTTGGGATTCTGTACTGAGTATCGATTATGAAAACGATCGGTCTTTGCATCAATTTTCGCTGAGGTGAAGATCGACTCCATACGAATTAAGTATTTTAAACAAAGAACTTTGGATCGATTATTGTTTTGTCATTCATTAAAGGACAGGTACCTTGCAGATTGCAATAACAGGCATAAATAACTGATTGGATGCTGCTGGACGAGCGATAGTCGACAATCCGATACATCGATCAGATTATATCGAATCCATATGACGTCGTCAACCATAGAACAAATCGCTCTGGAGTCGTCATGCTCTGTCAATCTCGCGATTCTTCATTCGTATCTGTTTACTTGTTCATTCGACCAGAATTTACATATTGTGCGGATTCTTTCCATATTCTCATGGTATCGAATACGCTCTTCGGATTGGCGTGTAGATTCGGCTTCCCCACAGAGGGATAGGATCTTAGGATGGTCCTACTAGAGCGCTATGAGGTTTTTGCCACAAGTTGTCGCTGGCCTTTGTAGCTCGTGGAAAGCTTTTCTCAGTAAAATTTCCTAAAAGTTGTTGACTTCAAAAAGATGGCAGGTTTCGTTAGCTAGCAGAAGAATCGAGCCAGAAAATAATTGTGTATTGTGCGACAATTCAATTCCGCTAAATGTACTCGATATCAAGCAAAAAGGAACAGAACAGTATCACGCATTACATGACGAATTTCATGGGCTTCCATCTGTATGCTTCGTTTATCGATGAATATTTTCGAAAGAACATCCTTTCGTTCCTCAACTGTCAACTGAAGGAAGACGAGAAAGAACAGGAATAGAATTTGGTTCTGCCCATATGCTCAAATGAAAGTGATGATCAAGTGACCGATCAATGAGAAATGAGATATTTCCATACGAAATGTGCAATTAGTCAAATATTTTTGGTTTTGTGACAATGTAGACAAATGCCATATTCGACACAATAGACAATTCAAATGTTTACCGTCCAAAAAGCTTTTAGTAGCACTTTTTAGTAACACCGTCGATTCAAAATCGTTCGTTGTTCTTATTTTTACAGTTTCGTTTCATCTAAATTTTAATTCCAAAATAGCAACTATTAGCTCAGGTGTTAGCCTTGTAATGTGCCGGCAATAATTGGCCCATAGTTTTAGAAGTTAATCATTTCTTTCCCACTCACGTACAAGCTGACGTTTCGGCGGATTTCACCTTCCTCAAAGCCTGGAAAGGTCATGTTGACAGCAATCTATTCGGCCAAACATCTTCATAACCAAACAGAGAAAACGCCAAACCAAGATTTCAATCACACTGAACACAGCTTTGCACACTCACCGCTTTCTATGAGTCTTCCACTGAGTATGTCGTGTGAAGAGCAACCGCACAGAATTCACATGGAAGCGTAATGTGCCCCTCCCATCAGAATAACAGGTTTATATACTGCTCTATATCACGCGTGATAATGAGGCATTCCTCCATGCAGTTCATTTTCTGATTTCTGAAATTAAACCAGAGCGCCTCGAGAGTTTTGCGCGCATGTGTTCACGATTCCTGCGCGAGGATCGTGACACGTACTTCAAAGTCCTCCCCGTTATGCCTCTGGATCCTATGCGTGCCAAGTGGGGTATTTGATTGATGTTTGCCGGCTAGATGTTCTTTTATGCGGACACAGAGGGGTCTGCCAGTTTCGCCAATGTATTCGTCTCCGCACGCCTTACAGGAGATCAGATAAACTAAAACTAAATAACTAAACTGAATTGATAACTGAATTGTTCAATCAATGCCGAGGTTAATAGAAAGTCGGGCGTGGGAGTTAATCATTTCTTTTTCCTCCCAACGGCTTACCGCCTCATCGTGGCTGCGAGGTGTTCCAGGTTGTCTGACTGCGATGTACAGCAAGGGGATTCGTCCCCCGGGCAGTGTCTCCCAAGCTCAGAAGGAGCCCGACGTTTTCATCGGGAAACTTAGCTAAGAGTAAGCCAATACCAGGATTCATCACCGTTCTAGTATAAAAGTCCCATGGTGGCAAATCTTCCTCTGATCCACACAGGCTGCGACTACCTGTGGTGGTGAAGACCTAGGGCAGAATTTGGCCAGGTTGACCTCGGGATTCCAGGGAACTATAATTGCTTAACCAGTAAATATCCGAAAAATGGAGATTATGCTGGGGCCCGCACAACTAGTGAGGACGGGTCGTTCAAGTATCAAGTATCAAGCAATTATTTCTTTTTACCAAAAAGACGAAACTGAAAGAGAAAAAACGTTATTAAGTGATAAGCTGAATCGCTCTCTTAGATTACCTTTGATCGGTCTCTAGCCTGATTGTTCGAGTTGCTCCTAACCCTCAAAAAATTCTTAATTGTAAGGCTGGAAATCTTTGTTCAATATTCAAGGACCAATGACTTATAGGATAACCTGGGGTCGCTGTAGCAGAGATAATTGGAAATTCCAACGAAAACGATGTCGAAGGGCTGTATAGCATATATGGAAAAAAAGAGATAAAAATTCTCAGGGTACAATTGAACCTGTGAGAGAGTCTTAATAACAACAATATTTTTTTGACTAGTGCAATACTCCTCTCCATTGAATTCTAGTCGATTACGGTGAAGCACATCGGAAAAGTGAACGGATGTGGACAACCGCTCGATTTGAATCCTTGCAGCTCTGAAGATGGCCACGATAAGCAATATTTTTGTAAACGTGTAAAGAAAAACAACGCAATGAGTAAGAACAGTTGGAGCCATTGAAGAGATAAATTCGATGGGAAAGAAAGTGAGCTACGAACCAGCACGGCGTCGTTTGATATGGAATAGTGCTTACTTCGTAATCAAGGCGAATCTTATCCCCGCTACATTAGATTGACATCTACGTTCCGTATCCTGTGCATCACTTCGGCCAAAACTTCTCGTCGTAAAGTTATTGAAGTACAGCCACCAGTGGTCATGATAAAGTGTCGTTCTGTTGACATCGTGGTCTGAATAGTCACACGACCTTTGACCTTTGGACGTTCACTGAAGCACTTGAGGCTCAACAAATCATTTTTCTCCCCGATCCAAATAGATAAAAGCGCGCATGTGGCGCAGTGGTTGGAGGCGCCACTGCAACACACGCACGTGGAATCGATCTCCGGACCTATGGCCCACCAAGTCTTCCATCCCTCCCGGGTCGACAAATTCCTACCAGACTTGTTTAAGAAGATAGTAGCACTGGCTCGATACATCGGTAGGCCACCAGAAGTCATTGTAAAGGGTCAGACATGCATTCAATCACCTCCAAACGATGCTTAATGAAGTCGAATACATCCCTCAGAAATTGATCATCGTCAAGAGCTTTATCCTTTACCCGTTTATCATTTTCCTCCGTACAAAAAGTACCTATGGCTCTTCTGTTATGATAATTCAACTACCTTGAAGAACACCGTCTAAAATAGGGTTATTATTAATCTATAGGAATTCGATTCCTATCCTTTTTAATGCTATCACGTACGACTTCCACCATAAAATTTTCTTCGTATCTTCATAAAAATCGATGCCAATATTGTTTTGCTATTGCACTGCAGTATTTCCGTGTTTGTCACATTTTGGTTCAAATGAGAGTACAAATTGAACAAATATGGAACAAATTGCAAACGGAATCATTGCGTTTATCCTTCTACCAATTTACCACCTCGGATACCCCGTGTTCGGATGGAAAGCGATTATTTAGCGAATAAGAGGCGATGTGAGGATGTACTCGTATACTCATGATCTCTCATCCATTCCCTAACCATTCTGACAAGAATTCCTCTTCTTCGTCGAAGTCATTGAAATGATTTGCACAAGTAGAAGGAGAGATGTAACTATTAAATTACCAAAGAACTAAAGCTCATTTTTCTGATGTTAGGCAGATGTAACGTAGTGGATAGCGGTGCCATAAAAGACAGACCAGTTTTTGGTTCGATTCTGCAGCCTAGGCTAACCATGCCCCTGGCCTCACCGGCGACGTGGGCAAATTGCTAAAAGGCTAGTCTGCGAGAAAAAAGTACTCACTGAACCCATAGGTAGGTCCTGTAAATCACTATATAGATTAAACCTTCGTTCAACCACCCCTATGACGATATGAATTGAACTGGAGCACAGTGATGGTATTAACCAATGCTGAACTCCTAGCGCTTTCCGCTTTTTCGCTAATATAATAAACATTTAATTTTGCGGCGAACCCGAAAAAAATTTCAAACAAAAATGTGGTGGTGCGAGCCATAGGCCAAATTTACAGTCCATTCCTTTGAAATTGTTTTCAAACACATATGTCTGCCATTCATCGATCAGCAATTGATTCATCTTTTTCGGTTTATTTTTGGCTTTCGAAGTGCTCGAGATATGAATTGAATTCTATACACTCATTCCGTTGATGGATGAAGAGATGTCGACAACAGGGCACACCTTCATTGTTACTGTTAAAATTTTAACCAATTTTCTATTCTCTGTTCCTCTTCTTCACAATGCCTGCCGTTCTCTTTTTTCCTTTTTATATTTACTTCTGCCTCTCTATCATCCTCATTATCTTCTCTTCATCTCGGCTCTTCCTTTCTTTTTTCTTTTACTACCTCTTTTCACCTGGATTCTATTTACTCCACCATCATACTTTTCTTCTTTTTGCATCTCCTAATAACCTACTTTTTCTTCCTTCCACTCCTGGTCGTTTTCGTATTTCCTTTCCTTGTCGTCATCACTCTTATCCTTATTACTCACTTACTTACTTGGATACTTGGACGGCCGGTCCTCACTGGTTGTGCGAGCCTCAACACAATCTCCATTTTTCGGAGTTTTGCTTTTTTAGCCACTATGGTTCCCTGGAGTCCCGAGTTCAGCCTGGCCGAAGTCTGCACCTGATCGTCACCACTACAGGTAGTCGCCACTCTTTTGGTTCAGAGGGACTTTTGCCACCACGCGACTATTTTGATAACAGGACGATGGCGGATCCTGGTATTGGTTTACTTTTAGCTAGACTACCTGATGGAAACACCGGACTCCTTTTCAGCTTGGGAGACCCTGCCGTGGGGACAAAACCTCTCTCCTGTACATTATAGTCCGACACCCAGCAACACTTTTCAGCCTCATTGAGGCGGTAAACCGTGGGGAGGCTTTCATTATTATCACTTCCATTTTAGCACTCTATTCTACCTTTTTCTAAAAAAGTATATAAAGGGACATAGAAACAGGTATCCAGTTCGGCTATCCTTTACAACTATTCGGTACAGCTCCCGCTATTTTTGTTGTTTTTCTCATCGATGGGTTACTCTGGTCTACCATACAGTTACTCATTTACCATGAATGGAGATGTTCGGCTCAATCACAATTTATGGTGACTCTCTCTCTTGTGTTGATGTG
Organism: Angiostrongylus costaricensis; assembly: GCA_900624975.1. Classification (NCBI taxonomy): domain Eukaryota; kingdom Metazoa; phylum Nematoda; class Chromadorea; order Rhabditida; family Metastrongylidae; genus Angiostrongylus; species Angiostrongylus costaricensis. The sequence goes on from UYYA01000481.1 coordinate 28,945, forward strand.
CCGGAAATAGGTGACGACAACCCATAGTTACTATGAGGACATAAAGTCACTTCTCTACTTAGTTTTTTCTAACCTAACTCATTGCCACTATTTCTTCCTCAAATCACGTTTTTAATGATCGCGCAACATTGGTATTTTCATTTAATACCATTATGACTGTTTGTTTTCGTGAAAGTTTAAAGCCTAGTTGGTTCGCGCTATTCTCGAAGAAAAACGAATTCCCGAACTCCCTCAAAGATGGCAAAACGACACCTTAGGATATCATATTTTTAGGAGAATGAATCGAATATTACCACAATTTCTACTATTCCAACCCTCCTAAAGGTGTTTTGGGACTTCTATGTTGTGAGGACAAGAGTTAATAAAGTGCTGCGAAGAGAAAAACACCAAAGAGACAGCAATCCTTTAAATCATTTGTATCTTGAGTAGAATCCAGGCCACAATACTAAATGTGTCATCTGAGGGCGAGCTACGTAATCCTTGCGACGAAACGAATCGAGATATTCAGCAACAAGCGAACCCATGAGAAACTCTAGTATTAGTAATAAACAAGAACTTACACAAATCATCAACCTTATAACCACCCACCTCCTTAATCCTCGTAGCTACTATGATTCGATGAGGAAGTTCTTTAAATGTGATCGCCCGAATCTTCTTTTTCTAGAAAAATTGGGACCGTTTTTGAATTTTATGGTCAAATTTGAAACTATGACAGCGCTAATAGAAGTTGAGCGGTTATTTCGTTAGCGAAAAAGAAATGAGGATTCGATACAAACAGACCTATTCTAACTAATAGAAAGATTTTATTTTATTTGATCCGTCTTCACGTCTACTGTGCGGATCCCAGCACTTCTCACAACCAATTCATTTCCTTGCATCCATCATCCATGAAGATCTTCCAACTTTTACGTGAGGCTTCGGCTTCTGCCTGAGGATTTCCATTTCATCTCGAATGCCGTGGAATACTGGTCGAACAGTTCTCCCTGGAGTCCTGAGAAAACTGGCGTGGAGCGTTCCCAATTGCACTGCAGGGAGTGATTTTTTCCCAGACAAGTCCGGTACCAATTTTTCGACCCCAGGGATATGAGAGACTTGATTGCGGAATCCAACTACCATTGTATTACTTTTGCGATAGAAAACACTGATTATAAATCTTATATTCCTTTATTCCCCGTAAGAGTGAATTTGCATGAATCACTGTTATTTGCAAGCTTTTATTGGCAAAAAAACCACCGTGAAACTTTTCATTAAATTTTTAAAACAGTTTTCAATGCAAGGTATCATTATTGATTTTCTCTCTCAGTTACAAACTATATTGCGATAACACAATATACTGCCTAACTTTATCTGTTCTACACCGAGGAGAGTAAACTTTTCTATGGAAGACAAAAGCAGCATCAAGGTATTTGCATAGATGACAAGTGTAGCTGGATTGGTCAACAGCCAGACAAATGGATATTGATAGAATATGAACTACTAAGACGAGGAGATGAACACTTAACTAAGCTTCTTCAACTTATCACTGATGACAGTGTAACTTATGCCTAATTCGTGTATTTGAGAAATCTTTTCCCTATTCATATAAACTGGCCTGACGTTTTAGTGGATGAAATGAAAGACTTAGGATTTCCTCATGGGTTCGATTGCCATTTGACTTTTTTTGAAACTCATCTAAATCATGAACGACAGCTCTTCATCGCTCCTATGGATCAGCGGGAGTTCTTTTCAGACAAGCCTGTTATATCGTCGACTTCGGAGTGATGGGAGCCTTGATCGGCTCGGTAGTTGAACAATCGACAAGGGATGTTTCACTTCATATTTGGCCCCCACTACGATTCCAGCTTCCACTTGGGACAACTATTATCAAAATGAATTATTTTCCTGACTTACGGGGATCCTTTTCACATGCAGGAGTTATCTAATGGGGTTTGCATGCTCCATTTACACGATTTTCACCGAATTTTTGGCTCGCTGTCCTCGATATTTGAAACACGACGTGACTAAGGGCTCGGGATTCCCTAATTTCCAAACCGATTCGGCTCATCCGAAATACTCCTAGACACATTCTTATGATAACGTACTCCGAAGGTCTTGTCAGGATTTTTTCCTGCTTGCTCCGTAAACGTATTTCCTACACATACTTGATGACACGATGAATTTTGATAATCAAAGACTGATCGGTACTGTCTTATTCACTGCATTCCTGACGCTTCTGCAAGATCCTTAACGTGTTCGCCTCGCCTGGTCGGTTACGACTAGTCAAGTCGGTTGACGCGTCGAGGGAAACGACGATTATCTTTTTTCCCAGTTTTTTTTCTGAAGCTCACCGAAAAATTCACTACAATGACGCAAAATGCACTTTTTCTCTTCGAAGCACCATGGTGCTTTACTATACGATTTTGCGCTTGGAAAAAAATGTTTGCCATGAATACCAATAGCTACAGAAAAAAACTAGAAAGAACGAAAGACAAACTAATCGTTTATTCTTAGCTTCCATTTCTAAGATACTACGAATCTTTTCATACACAGCTGCATGGTATCTTACATTATAGCCCATTCCGTAGATTTCACTGTCATTTTTTTCCAAGAAACTTAGAGCGAATATTGTTCAAATATCTCTTTCATGGAGTGATTTTCTCTTGTGTAATGAAGGATTCATTGTTTTCAGACAGGGATTCCTCACAACGATAGCGACTCCTATGATCGGTCGACCAGCTGCTCAAGTGCAATGTGCTTGAAAGTTGAACGACGTAATTCTCATATTCAAAAAAATACGGAGATCGAATACTTCCGTCTCCCACTTTTTCTACCCATTATTGTTATCGTTATTTTCTGTTTATTACACCATCATCCTACTCGCTTACTTCACACTTCCTCCTTAGAGATGGATTAGACGATAGTGCCTTATAAAACTACCGTAATCAAGTTACAGGCAATGAGTTCATGAATCGATATTGCCGGTTGTCGGGCATCTTCTGTCCGAACGTCTGCAAATCATCAGCGAAGGTTGCCTAATAGGTGACGCGCCACATACATTAAGCATACGAGTAGTGCGCAATTCTATGAGGGAAAACCAACTAAAGAATGAAGAAGAACGATAAAGCTTTTGGCATTTATCAATCCCTTAAGAAACGGACTCGACTCCACCCGTGGAATCGTAGAGATGACTGAGTGCGTATCTGGGCTACGCAATGACTTCCGAGTGCCTACAAATGTATTAGTTGTGTTTTTATCCTCGAAGGTAATTTGCTGACGCTGGACGGCGAGAGGGATGGGGTTGATAAGCCCTGCGCCGCGACACTGAACCACTAGTTACGCGTCCTTAACAGAGAACATTCTTACCACATTCCACAATACTCAGGTTAAAAACAGGAAAAAAAATCGAATTTTCCCCGTTTCTTCCATAAACTCAGCAGGTCACAACCACGCATGAACATGACATTCGTAAAAGGAAAAAAAAGAGAAATCGTTCATTGTTTTCATCTAACCGGAAAAGAAGTCACTAGACCATTTTAGTGTTTGAAATATTCAGCACCAACAACAATGTCATTTGCTCACTGTTCGACTCCGCCAGCGGAAGTTCACTATATTCATCAAATTCGTCTCCACGTAACATTTCACAGAATCTTAACCCTTTTATTTATTGCCTTTTTTCTTTTTAATTACAGGATATGTTGCGAAATATAACTCGTGTATAATGCTGAGATATTTGCAAAATTCCGGACCGTTTAGGAGGTGTACGCGGTGGGGAACGAACGCGCACTATTGTCCTTACCGGGGAGTAGCGCACTTCACCACCACACCATCCGGGTCCTGCGCACTGCGTGCCCCTCAGCTAGTTTTATTGATCTTTTGCCATCAGCAATCACCCATCAGCGAGATTGATTTGGGGAGTCCAAATCGGCATTGAACCCAGTTAAGCTGAGGTTTAGTTATAATCACAATCTCGTCCCCCACCGTATACACCTGCGGTCCGGAGTTTTGCAAATATCTCAGCATTATACACGAGTTATATTTCACAGAATTTTTTCAAACAAACATATTGTGGTTCGAAGAGATTTTGAAGACTCGCTATAATCATAGATTATCTCAATCTGCAATTAGAAAGCTATAATCGTCCTTGAAGAGGACCAGAACTGCTCATTGATCTCCGCTGGCGGAAGGGTGATGAAGAGCATCACACTTTCCATGCGTGGTCATTTATGCTCAACTGCACTTTAAGTTTGCCATAGGATCTACCGGCTATTCCGCGTATCATAGGTTTACTCATAGCTGAGATCCCAGAATAGAAGTGTCGAAGTCCTTCCCAAAGTGGAAAAACTTCCATGGAAATGAGCCACATCCGCATATGGTAGAAGTTCAACATACAGCAGTCTCTTGAAGCCATAGTAAAGGAGAGACATTGAGATGGAGATGGTAGGACTATCATAGTACTTTAAATGTCCAATAAATTTTACCTCTAAAGCGCATCTCGAACAGTATTTCATATCCATACACTGTAAAGATTCAGTTATTTTTAAAACCAAATTGTATTCCAATGTTCATCTGAACGCGTTAAAATATTGCTATAGCAAACTCAAAGGACGTGTGTGGCGCAATGGTCGAAGGCGTCCTGTAATACACATGGGATCGATCCCCGCACCCCAAGCTCACCAAGTCCTCCATCTCTCCGGGGTCGGTAAATTGGTATTAGACTTGTCTTGAAGGATAGCAGCACTAGCTCGATAGGTCGGTAGGCCACCGGGAGTTATTGTAAACGCCAGATATGCATTCAATCACCACCGACGACGCTTAATGAAGTAGATTGCATGGCTAATCTCTCAGGGATTGATCAACGTCGAAAGCTTTATCCTATGCTTTATAGCAAAAACCTGAATCAGATTCTAATATTCTCATCATTGAGTTTTTATATTCAATCAACATGGAGAGGGTAGGACTGTCATAATACTTTAAATATTTAATAAATTTCGTCTCTAAAGCACATCTCGAACAGAAGCCTATATCCATACTTTGTAAAGATTCGTAGCTGTTTTGAAAAGCAAATTATGTTCAAGTTTTGATCTGAATGACTTAAAATGTCGTTACGGCAAACTTCAGAATCCGAAGGAGATTCTGTTATTCTCATCATTGCGTTTTTACATTCAGTCAATGTTACGGTGAAATAATGAGTTTCCCTTATCACCAAAAAATTACGGTACTGTGTTTAAAAATTCGGCAAAGAACGTCTTTATTTGAAACATGACATTTTAACAGAAAAGTTATCTCTGAAACTTATTGTGACTTCCACGAACTATACAAATGGTTTTGCTCCTTTTTTCTCATTCTTCTCAAATTCCTCAACCTTTGGAAAGCTCTCTTAATAAATTCTGTTCAAAAGATGAAACTGCTCCTACGAATGTTTTCCCACAGGTGTTGACTTTGTTATTGCCATCAATAATTCACAAATACCTATCCGAATTTGAGATAGTCCGTTCTTGTACTTCATGCGAACCATTAGGACCTCTCTTCCCTTACGACCATTGTGAAAGTTCATCGTCGTTTTCATGGTTTTTCAAGCACTTACGAGATTTTTTTTACATAACCCGACGTGATATGTTGCGCGGATCCCTGCTTTTCTGCATTTCTGTTAACTGCTTCTGACAAGTACGGTACCAGTTTCCCGACTGAGCACTAATGGGAGGTCTAGTGCACTCGAAAAGGTGTTGAACTGGCGCCTTATTCCAAATGAACTGCATCACTACCGTTCCGCTTCCTATTTTCGAGATAATCGTGGATAAGAAGTGCTCAGATTTTTACCAGAGGCACTGATTTATCTCTGCTGATTGGGAAAAGATGTGCTGTTTTGCGATTAGAATTCTTCGAAGATGATAGCGAACAATCGACGACCACTTCGAGTATGAGTTCAGTAAGCTGAATCTTCTACAACAAAATGTTTCCACATAAAACAGCAAAAAGAAGTATGCGGTATTGATAAATCTGTGAGAGATACGCCATGCTTTATAATCCACTTCTAGCAAGATAAAGGTAAAAAAAGTGCTTATTCGGACGATATAGTTACTTTCGGAGGCCTACCAATGTATCAAACCAATGCCCTTATCCTACTAGACATACATGGAATAGAATTTCCAGATCTGGAAGGATGGGAGGTTTAGCCAACCCGGAGCACGGAATCGAACCAAATATCACATGTGAATTGCAGGGTACCTCTAACCATTGCATTTCACGTGTAACTACATGTCAATAATCTTCTCCAATAAAAAGAATAAAATTAGAGCAATATAAGAAGGAATTTTCAGTATATTTCAATCCTACGTTCTGCTGTGCCGTAGAAAGTTAAAGGATAAGCATTTGATCACTCCCTAAGGGGTGGTCCATGCATACATAGAATAGAACAGCGTTCGCATGATTTTCCACCCCTTCATTGCGCCATCACTTCGTACTGCTGAAATAGCGCTGCGAAAATGGAGCAAAATAAAGTGCTGTACAATTTCCATTATATTAATTTTATTGCAGTTGATTACTGTAGTTTATAAACTACTAGAATGAACGACTGAATAGAAATCTCGTTTCTGCTAGATAACCCTCTGTCGCCAAATCCGATCTGAGGCTAAGTTGTAACAGCCTATGACTTTGTAAAGGAACAAAAACCCTAATAACTTCAAACACCGAAGACATATCCCACACTATGACCACTTAAGCTGAGAAAGAGTTCCAGATTTCAAACCAGAAACTCGATTTTGAATAAACATTTACGATGATAGCAGCTGATGAGTTACCCGTTCTTACTTTCTTGTAAAAATATGAAAAAATAAAGGCCTCATGCGAAAAATCTAAAGATCATAAGGTTCTTATAGACTTGCGGAATACAGTAGGTAGAATTTTCAAAGTTTCTTTGCTCCTAAACTGAGTACGAAGCAGGATCTGTCTCAGCCAACACCAGATTGATCTGAACTATCTCTTGTGCACAGTTGGATGCCTGTATTCACAAAGACCATATGGCTCACAGCACATTTTTCATTTGAACACTACTTCAAAGGTCTGGGGAAGAAGCTTTTACCTGGATTCCGGAAATTGCTCTCAGATTCAAAAACACAAGCATTTATTGGCCCACTCGAATTTGGGTTAAATTTGTAATTTTCCACTAGACTTCATCTAGCACAGTTCTTAGCAACCATTTATGCTCAAAAGAACCTCGAAATGCGAATTTTCAACTCGTTCTCAGCTTGGATGAAAACGTCGACGACGAATTCCGTGTAGCAATTCGATAGTTCAATCGCTATGGAGCCGCGATAAACTAGCTATAGAGACATCGGATCCCGTCCAATTTGAATTTCCTTGGCTAAACTGAATCCAGTGATTGTTCAAATTTCTGTTGCTAAAGGTTAATGGGAAAAACTATATTTTCGATTTCCCACAACGTAGGAATTAACTCGAATGGGGCTTCGAAACAGCAGTGATTTAATAAGCCCATACAATGATGCGCGCGCGATCGCTGGTTGAACACTTCCCGGTGCAACCCATTCCCTCTGAACTCGACAAAATGGTACCAGATTTATTGGGGCAAAGCTTCCTACGATCAACAAGGGCTTAAATTTATCTTTAATTAAGCTTCTTGAACGCCCTAGCATGGCTAAATCAAGCTCAACGATATTCAAGAAGATCAAATTCCAACACAGCAGCTCAACCGATGTGCGGACCCGAAGACCTTCGAAGGCGACGATGTTATAAAACGAATAGAATGAAAAAAGTGCCGGAATCCGCATAATGCGCAATGTAGAGGTTTTTGAATAACAATTGTCCTAAATAAGATGTCTTAACTTTTATTTACTGCCTATTTATTCATGGCAGGGTGAGATGTAAACTACAACCACGAGGATGCTGAGATGCGGGTAAAATTAGAGAAACATTCAGTTCCCGTTTACGGGTAATTGCCGATAGCACCGATAGAAAAAAAAACTTCCCGAGAGAAAGGCAAAGCGAGAGCCCCGGTTGGCGTGGTGAATTACACGTGAACCCCGAAAAGGGTAATCGCGGGTTCCAGCCGCCAGCCGAGGTGCCCGGTTTTGCTCATATTTAAGCATGCTTGTCGTTTAACAGGATGACCTTTATGAGAATGTAAACGAACATCACTTTAGAAAACGCTCTAACTTTCTTTTCACTCAGGACGCCACTGAGCACCTCGTTTATCGCATCTTTAAAATTTCTGGCTTCTCAATTACTACCTTCGCTTCAGCTCTTTCTTTCATTTCATTCTTTTTCAAAACAAGTTTTTGTGACACATTGATGAAACACGATGAATGCTTTACAAAGCATTTATTGAATTTGAATTCAACGAATCTGTTTTCTACCTGTCTGAATATTTTCACATCTTTTCAGCAATATATGACAACTCTTCGAGTCTTTTTGTCAGGGTTAATCGCAAATTTCTCTTTCTGAAGTGTTCATGATATTATAAGGAATTCTGTTTCTTATAGAAATAGATGAGTACTTGTGATGACAGTTCGTCTTCAGCAAAGGCAGCAACTGAATGTCACCGATTTTTCGGCTACAGTAAGAGAATTCCAAGAGGTACTGTACATTAAATACTACGTAACATTCTACATTAATGGCGAAACGATACCATATGAAGTGAACGTCAAACACTAAGGATCGCTCTTAGTCGACGAAGAAAAATTGTGATTAGTTCATTGTTTGAACATTCGTTTAGTTTCATAGATGGCCACTCATGCCGTATGGGTCCTATAGTATATACTACTAGATTCTTCGCTTTGTACCCGTCTTCCATAAAAATGATGGAGTTCGGATGTGGGTTCAATGGCTTTAAGAGCTGTGGTTCACTATCCTCATTGACAAGTTGAACGCTTACTCTGAAGCGGTCCTGAATTTTCACCATAGATACCCTGTAAACCTTGTAGAGCGGAACGAGTTAAACATAGCGATTTCTACAATTAGGGGACGACTACCATTACATTCCATGGTCTTTACTATAGTCAATGGCGGAACCTTGATAATCGGAAAGAGGTTAAGAGAGAGGTTCCTAAATTTAGCCAACCACTGATCGAAGGCGATATGAGGCCGAGTGAATACATAGGTGGCCGTATGTTCCAAGGCCTTCACCATAGGCTATTGCCCGACTTCGTAGATTGGAAAGAATTTAGTGGAGTGATTCCTACAGTTAGCTGGCGAACGATGGAAGACAACTTGTCGAGCTAAATCATTCACAATTTTCAATAATCAGAAGTTTATAGGTTAAATATAGAGTATTTGTATTCACAAATATATAGAAAAATGTGGACCATTTAAATAAGTGTACGTTTACAAGCTATTTCAAGAATTTTTATGGTCACGAATCACAGTTTCAGATGTAAAACGACATTGTGGAATGTGTAGGCAGCATGGACTGGTGGTTGAGACACGAGGCCATATTTGTCAATTCAAAAGTTGTACATGTGAAAAGTTGAGTAGTTTTTAAAGAGCCAAAATAAAAATGCTGAAGCGGAAAACGTAAACACCTGCACTAATAGGAAATGAAGGAGAGCGTGGTGTGGCACAGTGGTTGGAGGCGTTCTGCAACACATACGTGCAATTGATCCCTTCGCCCGTGGCTCAGCAAGCCTTCCACTCCTTCTGGGTCGGCAAATTAGTGCCAGACTTCCTGTGAGGATAACCGCACTGGTTCGATATGTCGGTAGACCACCGCGAGTCATTGTAAAGCCTAAATATGCATTCAACCACCTCCAACGATGGTTAGTGAAGTCGAATGCATGGCGCATTTCTGAGGGATTGATCAACGCCAAGAGCTCTATCCTTTATTTTTATCCATTGAATAGGAAATGGACATGGAAGTGACTCCTACCGAAACTACCGTGCCTTCTAGCCTTTCGTTCATAATAATTGTTACTTATTAGTAGTCATTACACAAAGTAGGTAATTTTGCATTTATTACCTAAGGAGTGAATTAGAAAAAAGATGCCACAGACGAAAATTCCTATGTTTTCATTTTTAGTGCGATCTCATTCGTCAAAGACGTTCAATTATGTCCACGCAGATACGGTTGCGAAGACAACAGGACAAGAGATTCCAGGTAGGACCTGAATGAAGAAAGTATTAATGAATGTTAATTTCATTCCCACTTCCCTTTCTATATGTAATTAGATAGGCCTTATGAGATTAAAAAACGTTAGGATCAACAGTGTTTTAAACAATATTCGTTGGAATAGCACTATTAGATTGATATATCAGGCTGGTACCTACTAGTTCTCTTCACTCACTCACTCTCTAACTCTTCGTCTCCCTCTCCCTCTCTCTAGAACAGAACAAAGAACAACGGACTCCGTGCCCACCTTCTCGACTCCACGATACCTCCCGCCTTAACGTATGCGTCAGAAACCTGGTCGCACCGTGAGCAGGATGAAATACCACTCAACGTCATTGAACGCGCAGTCGAAAGTATGATGCTAATAGTCTCCCGTGTCACACAAGTGAAGGTCGCTATCCGAAGCTCCTAGATCTACGTCAACAATCAAGAACCAGAGACACCATTCTATAAGCCAAACAGTCAAAGATAGGGTAGGCCGGAAAAATAATGCGTATGAACGACAACCGATGGAAAAGAGCCCTTAGTGACTCGATTCCTCGGAATGTCGAAAATACCGCAGGAAGACCACGGACCCGATGGTCGGAGTTCTTCACGAAAACTCTAGAAGAAAGATATAAGGCTTAGGGAGTCCCTAGAGCGAGTAGAACCCAAGTGGGTCACTCATGTACAAGACGGGGAGAAATGGAAAATTTACTGGCGCTCGTTTGAATCGCTCGACTATGAACAGGACAATAGGCGATACAGATGATAAATATAGAAGATTCCTGTGGAAAAATGCCTTTAATAGTGTCACAGAAAATAAGAAATTATGACTATTAAACTTTCAACAGTTAAAATAAGCGACTCCTTTAGAGAACAACGAATGCATCAGAAGCTGACGTCATACCATCGAACGGCAGTATCGTTGAGACCAACAACCGAGACGAAACAAATGTGTGCTATTTCTGTCAGAAATGCAAAAATCATGGAGTTTTAATGTGGAAAAAGGTGACTTCACAAGAAATTTACAAAAGTTATATTAGACGATATGAAAACAAGACTACAGGGCTGAACTACTTCATTACCTTAATAATATGAGCCCACATCATATGTGTCATAAGATGCGAATTCCATCACCTGTTGTAATTGATTGGTTTCCTCGCATCTTCCATCCAAGAAGGTCTTCAAACTTTCTGCGTTTGACTTAGGTTGCAGCTTGAGGATTTTCTCATCTTCTCCACGGATGTCGTTGAATTCCGGACCAGTCGACTCTCCTCGAATCCTGAGATAGCCGTGGTGTGGCGTCCTCACGTGGAGTAGAGGTAGTGAGATTGTCCAGGCAATTCTGGTACCAACGTCCGCCTCCATATAGATGAGAGGCCCGGTAGGACTGCGGCGAGCTCCAACTAGGGGCTGAGTAGGTTTAGCCGCCGGCGTAACGAGCAGGATCGCCACCAATGTCTTGCGAGCTCGGCAGTTTAGTTACGCCTTAAGCTCGGCACTAAAGGGCTATCCTCCTTCCAGTTGGCTAAGAATGTCGTCCATCGTAAGAGTGTTGGCCGTCAGAAGATATGAGCATTTCTAAAACGGAGAAGGAAATTTCAGAAACGCAGTTTTTTCCTTCATCAATACATTTGCAACAGATGATGGCCAAAACACGACTTCTTAGAACTTGTGCCAAATGTTGTAAAACGGCCTTGCTTTAGCAAATCGTGTGCTCAGTTATGATCATATAAGACAGCATGGTGAAACTGCTCACCTAAATAGCAAGCTATAAGTTGACCGTCCAATTAGTCCAATTCTAAAGACAGCGAAAACTTGTCGTAGTTAAGCCTCATACACCATCACATTAGATGGATTTGCTGTCAGGACAGCGTGTTTTTTCCTTTACAGAGATATTATAGTGATTAGCTGCGTGGAATGCAGTAGTTCAAGTCAGTTGTTAGTACCGAATAGTCACTAGCTCAAGATAGAATTCTCGACATCATACTTTGCAGGACTTTTAGTTGTTGCCACGGAGCAAATATCAAACTCTGGTCGGACAGGAGAATATGAGCAACAAATGTAGGAAGGAATAAGTAATAAGTGAAGCGTCGGTAACTGAAGCGGAATATGCACGGTGTACAACTGAAATTAAGGTTCAGCTCAGCATCCTAATTCTACTACATGGAACAAGAAAGCAAGAAAGAGGTGGAGAGCACTATGTGAACGAATTAAAGGCTGAATGATAGCTGTCCATATTCATTCTGCAAAGGGCAATGTTTTGGCTGAGGAAACAAGAGTTGATGCACGAAGAGAGAATACAGAAAGTCTCTCAGTTAGTACAACCTTATAGATCTACTTCAAAGCCTGACATAGTACACACTGTGTAGCATCTCAGATAGGAAAAAACCCGTTAACACGATTGTTCATTTGATAGCGATTGAACAGCTTGTAAAAAAAAAGTATAAAAAAATGTTATTTCGATTTAGAATTTATAGACATTTGTTACTTTGCTGAGAATATTGTCCACAGATTTTTCTCGTTCAGAACCCTACAATACACGTATGCTGATTGTTTCGATCCAACATCCTGGATTAGTTAAAACCTCTATTTATCCGCAATCGTCAAATTGGCGCAAAAGTTATCTGGGAAAAAAAGAATAATGAGCTGTTACATCAGTAGGCCTATGCAAGTCTTGGTAGAGGGAAACCAATATCCTCTGGTTCTTGTCGAATGTATGACACGCACCTAAGGAATTAATCAACCACGAACACCTCATCTCTTATTTTTTAATTTTAAATGGAAAAGTCGCTCAAACAGAGAATGCGTTCGGCTTTTCCCGTACTTTTGCTATTCCTCTCGATGTGTGGGAACGCCAAACTTTCCACTGAACCACGGAGACCGGTAACTTCCTGTGGTAACAACTTGAGAATGTGCTCAATTAACAGGAGGTAAGAGATAGCAGCCAAATGAAAACTGCTATGCTCCGCATTATATGTCAAGATAGGTCTAAATAACAAGGTGAGTAGCGGAGAACACTAAATAATTTCAGGACCATAAAAGAAATTGTAAATTTGCGAGTTGCCGATGTGAGCATTGCGATCTCATCGATACAAGACGAGTATTGGATCGACATATTAAAAGAAATAAAGAAATGAATATTGGTATGGATAATGGTTAATGACGTCATCTACGTGATACTGCAGACATTACAGTAAACCAAGTTGAAGGGTTGTTTTTCAGAAAAAACGTCCAGTTCCCCTAAATTGAGTTGTTCACCAGAGAAACTCGGTCTCGAGTACAATAGCAATGCTTTGAATGTTGTAAAAATTCCAACAATTAACGCATCGCACTTAAACAATACGGAAACGGTAGGCTTTTGACAATACTTTTATACTTGTTTAATTCTTCGTATTTTCAGAAGCACTTTTATTGTATCTGTTTCATTAAAATAGGAACTAGACTGCAAAAAATGACATCACAGTAGTTGTAAAGCGCCATGCAACATTGAGCGCACTGTGCCAACCATTTACGGAATGGAACGTAGTATTGTTACCCTTAGCATTACATTGAATCATACGAGCCTTTATCTTTTGTTTTATCTTTGAAATCCATTATTTACTCTGAGAAGGGCCGGTGGGCTCAATCTCACTCACCGGGCAACCAAAGCTCTCCCACCTCCGAGGTCGGTGAACTGGTACCAGACCTGTTGTGAGGACCAACGCACTGACTTGATATGACAATGGGCGGCCATTCATTGTACATGCAAAACATGCGTTCAGCTATCTCAACGATCCTTCATGAAGTAGTATCCATGGAGTGTTCCTAGAGGATTGACCAATGCCAAACGTTCTACTCATCTACGCTTTCATTCCACTGTGCTCTTTGCCTACAGAAGTGATCGGTTTCGTGCATCTTGCATAGCGACGTCTACGACGTCCCTCAAAAATCGCGTCCACCTGCAAATATTGGTGACAACTGACCTGAGTTACAAGTACGGGGCGATACTGCAATGTGTTAATGCATCGATAAGATGTAGGAACTCTGTCATCGGATACCCATTCCTCTAGTGTCAATAGTACAGCGACGCAGATTATGTTTCCCGGTACAGGTGCGACAATAGTTTGTTAGCGCTCTTGAATATGAAACCTAGACAGCTTGACCGACAAACTACTAGACAGCGTTAGTTCCGATGCTACTATGCGCTTCTACATCGTACGCAAAGTTACGAAGATAGGCCAAGGCGTACCTTCAATTGCAACATTTCCGCTCGGAATCTTCCCCAAAAATAGACCCCTAACAAGTCCTACCACGTCCAGCTACTACTATTTCTTACCTTCTCGTCAGGAAAATGCATTATGTCAAAAGTGTGACATTTTTCTTAAGAGACCTACTGAGCAGCTCCGTTGTGCAAATGGGACGGATGGAGTTCGCTACTGTTAACTGCGTGGACATTCACAATTAACGGAATTAAAGAAATCTAGACCCACTCTCTACAGTGAGACTGCAATAAATTAAAAGATAATTTTTAGACATCCGTTTTTACACTCAACGACATTTCACTATCAAAGCCGGCGACGGAGACTGACCAAATGCTGTTTCCCTCACTCATTCCGGCATTCTTGTCCACCGCACAACACTGTTCTGCTCCAAGTATGCCATATCAACCGTTGCCCTTAGTTGCACATGAAGCATTTCTTTCCTCCTCCTATGACTCGCATATTTCGAACGTGCTCAAAGCAATTTTGCCATTCGATATTCAGTCACTGCTCACTAACACACACCCACTTTCTGATAGTAGTGTAAATCTGAATTACTGACTCAGTTTCATGATAAAGAATAATGTAATATGAAAAATTAAATGCTAATCTACTATGGCAAATGTGTGGTGTGTGGTTCTACGGGTACTTATGAGCTATGTTGAATAAATACTTTGCAATATACTCACACTACTCATATGTGCATTGACTCACGTGCCACTTTACGCGATAAGCTCAACTACTCGTTCATTTCTAGTTCACATAACCCGAAATCACATTTTGTGCCAATCCAAGCACTTCATGCATCTCACCGCATTCGGTTCCTTGCATCTATGATCCACGATGTTTTGTATTTGTGCGTGTGTTCGGTTGCTGCTGATTGAGAATTTCGGCTCCTTTATGAATGTCATCGAATGCTGGTCGAATAGATTCTCTCTGTAGTCCTAAGATAGCCGTAAAAGGATGTCCTCATCTTGGACACAAGCAATCACCAACTCTTGTAAACTAGAAAAGAGTGAACTGATTCGAGACAAACCTACTACTAACTGACCATGGAGCAAATACGGTTAATGGGACCGGTACTGTGTCGAATCAGTAGCCTGCGCGCATTGAATGGAATCACCACTACTGAGCTACCCAGTTACTCTTAGCACAGATAGAAATGTCCCGTCGTGATTTTCATCTCCAATCGGGAATAGTATTGGAAAACTCAGTCATATTCCTAAAGAATAGGACAACCGAAAAGATCACAGAATATTACACTGACCTTAGGACTTAAAAATAACATTGACCGTCCCACATCGGTTTATACAGTACGCCAAGATTCCGTAATGAAAAAACCAGTCGTATCTTTGATGATGGTGTAATAATGTATTGGTAAAAAAAGCAAAAACCAGTAATTGTTTTACCACAACAGGCAAAGTTCTCGCCGTCGTTTTTGCCTCCAAAGATGAACCCATTAAACAAAAGCTTGCAATGAAAAATGAAGAGTAAATTCCATAAAAACTACTCTTTGCAATTTTTATACGTCGCTCTAGTGGTTCAACTTTTCCCAATTCTCCTTCGCAGCGTTTTACGCCATCCACAAATACAAGATGAATCGATTCGACCACCATTCTACGGCATTCCCAATGAGGACGAAATCCTCAAGCAGCAGCTAAAACAATATGTGAAATGTTCGAAGACATTTGTTGACGATGAATGCCAGAAGTGTTAGAATTCACATACTAGATCTAATTACGGGTCATGCAGTAAACTATTATCAGCGGATAGTCTTATCAACAACAAAAGCCCTCTATAAAAGGACAGTGCCGAGTGTGCTTGCCTCATTCGTGCGGTGTTCATTGAAGAAGATCCCGTCTCGGTACGAAAACGAAGGCGCCACTTCGAGATAACGAATAACTGTGGACCACCGACACGGATCATCGACTCTGATGAAAACGAAGACGTCGAAACTTTAGCCGAAATAAACATATTTATCAACGTCGTGCAAGCTCAACAATTTGAAGACATACGGGTCATGTATTTAAAATAAATTAGTAAAAATACCTCGAACTCGTAAAAAGGTAACAACTTCTCTCTCTTGATAAACAGCATGCCTTGAAATCCAACACGTTTCATGTATTTATTACAATAATGAATAATCACAAGAACACCCGAAGTATGAAGTTTCCTCATTGTTAGTACACGTGAACTCATAATAAAACACATAAATGAGTAATAATATGCTAGAGCTGTTCCACCGTCGGAAGTGCGTTTATTTGTTTACAAATTCACAAATGATAATTAGAAAAACGAGGATCTACGTCACTGAGATATTTCATATATGATTCCCTATGAATGATATTAGTTGATGCTATCAGTATCCGAAAATTATTTTGCACCGCAAGCAGCCTTAGTGCTGCCACTTCAGCGTATGTGACACCACCCAGAAAGAAAACAAGAATAGCTTTTTTCATTCGATTGTCAGGACGACGATCGGCAGGAATGTAACTGTTTTCCTCTACTAAAACTCGTCCAAATGTCTTCTTTAGTTCATTTGTGTTCCATCCATGAACCATTGCATTGGCGACAACTTGACAGAACGGAGGTATGAAGGCGCCAGAAAAGACATAACTCATCGCTGATGGATTTCGCAAATCCACCGCTGTGTCTTCTGATGTTGGTACAAGGTTAAGCCTTTTGATAAGAAATGGCAGTGTTGGTAAAGAATCACTTCGAGATGGAGAAGGCATTGCCGACGGCGCAGCACCCACGATTGGTCGAGGCTTCTCAATCAAAAGCCGTTTGGAGCAGAGACTATGAAGTATTGGAAGGTACTCATAACCGTAGCTTCGAAGAAAATGTTCGCGGAATGACTGGAAATACTTTCCAGGAAGACCATTCTGTGATAAAGAGGTTAAACATGCCAGTGATAATACCTGCCAAGAGGGCAATTCTCGCAGCATGCAGTCTTCGAGATATGAAATTACGTCACTGATGTTAGCTGTTCCCGCCACCAATTCATGCTCGAATCGCAAACGTTCTCCTGCTCCAGCAGCACCGTTTTTTTCCAACAATACTTCGCAAGCACAAATATGCATCTCTAGTTGTCGATGTTGAAGTTTTAATGATTTCAACTCCTGTGAAACAAACTGCTTCATGTCGCGAACCTGGTCAATTGAAGCACCTTTATTGAAATCCGATTGAATTTCCTTGGCCTTTGAACTGAGAAACGGAAACACCCCTGTCATATGTTTATTTCTTATTGACGAAAATACACCATCGTTGTTGTCAAGAACGTAGACCTTAGACTTTTTCGTCACCTCTCCATGTTCAACATCGGGCTTCATCTTCTCTTCTACTTCTGGACCGAATGAGGTTTTTCCGCACCCAATAAAGAATACTTCATGAAGCATAGCTTCGTACGTTAGGCCAGTCATCAGTACCGTGGCTTGATCAAGGGATCTGTCGAACATAAATAAATGGCTAATTGGTTGATCCGGCGACGACCGCGGCTCTCCTCGATCGATGTAAACATGATGCATCAACTTCCACAGCATCTCAGTCTGCTCTCCCAAACCATAAACTGTCGGTATAAGACCATATAGAGACTGCAACTGAAATAAAGCATTCGCCGGAGACAATAAATCTTTTTGAGCAATCGCAACAGGCATTTCCATTGAAAACAGATCACTTTCAAGCGAGATAAAAGAAATGCTCAGCTCAAAAGACTCAATAAGCCCAAATACTCCTTGCCGCTCTAGTTCTCGCTCACAAACCACTAAACGACGATCCACCCAAATCGCAGCGATTTGCTTTTCAGAAGTGGCACGAACATGTTGGGCCAGCAATCGAGCCATGTCCAGGGAACTGCGGAGAAGGTAGACACGACGAAACACATTTGAATCCCACGGGATAGCCACCTGAGAGTCGAGTCGTAGGGGAATCACTCGTTGACATCCGTGCTTTTGCAACAAACTCATGGATGCAATTCGATCAATAGGACGAAGTAACGTAGCATCCACTACCAAATCCTTTGTGCCAGGCAAGGATTCGAGAAGATGAACTAATTCGCGTCGAATCACTTCACAGAGTAGTCCTAATGGTTGTTCGCAGAGATCAGTCATTTCGCTGAAAAAACAAATTATTAAACAGTATTTTATAGGCGGAAAAAGACACCATTTTGAAATTATAACTCACAGTAAATAATACGTATGAGAACTTTCCATGTATTCATTAAAATGCATAAATGATCGAAAACAACTCCGCCTTTCAACTTTAAGAAAACATATGGAGTTCATCACAAACGTTGTTAACTCGAAACAAAAAAAAGCAGTCCAAATCTTGGCCAAAAATATAGCTAACTCAAACATGAAATTCTAATTTTCTATAGCACAAAAACCGCCTTTTCTCTTTAGTTACTATCCATGATCGTACTCGCACACAGAAGCAATTGAAAAAACGAAGCCTCAACCATTAAAACCTGATTGCATCTCGAAATATCCATTGATATAACCAATTGTTGAGTTTGCGTTAAATGAACCTCAAACTTCCACATTACGTCAATATTTCATAATTCCAATTTAACGAACTGAACTAAAAATATTTCATGACATACATAAAGGTAGCTTCGAAGCATCTTCTTTTTTTTTTCTAAAAGTACCCAAATGAATACCGTTGACGGGTGATTGCTGATGGCACTGTTAGACGGAACTAACTAAGAGAAAACCGAAACGAAATACCCGCATGGTGTGGTGGTGAGCACGTTACCCTCTGGAAAGGGCAATAACGTGTTCGATCTCCACTGCAGACACCTGCGGTCCACAGTTCTGTCTCAGCATCATTGTGGTTGTATTTTATATAGTACTCTTCTGTGAAAGAAAAAGTGGCTTCTGTTTCATGCATGACCGATCTGACACCAGGTTGGTATAAATGCTATAAAACTTTTATTTGACTAACGTTTCGACACCTTTGTCTTCTTCAGAGCCACATTGATCTCAGATCCTAAAATCCTATCCTATATTGGTAACGATCATGTTTTTAGATAAGTCTGTCAAGCCTTCAGGTTCTTAGGCAGTATAGTTACCGAAAATAATTGCCGGTTGTTCAAAAACATGCATCGTTGTGAACGTGTTAATTTGGTATACTTAAAGGGTTGACCTATCACACTTGAGGTGGTGTTTTTGGATGACAAAATGTGGTGAAAGAAGCTCAACTGCAATCCAAGAAAACACCTTTTAATTAACAAAGAAAGGCAACCATGACACATACAGTCATAGTCCCCAGATAACTTTACACTTCTGCCTTGCAACTCCATGGGAAAGAAACTTATGCAATCAACAAAATACTAGTCAAGCTGAAGCACCCAAATGTTTATTACGGATTACATAGAGATTTCTAGGTGGTGACCTTTCGTAAAGTGCTAGTGCGCTTTAATTTTGCTATGACATGGCCTCACATTATTCACTTCAGCAATCCGCTTTAAACCACTAAAGTCAAATGTGGAGTTTGAAGAAAATAGAAGCTATATAGTTTCTCCATGTGGTCCACTAAAAAATCATCCTTCTAGCAAGCAAAGGTATAGGAACTCTCGGATTTCATAACTACTGTGGTAGCTATGATGACGGAGAACAAGTGAATATTTTAGTCAACTACTTAGTAGTGAAATGGGAATTATACCGGCTACCGTAGGGTTATCGGTGGAGACTAGTCACCCAAGTATTCGAGCAAGTAGTAATTGAAAAGGTCAGCTTTAAGACTGGTGATACAAAACTGGACTCCGGTGATATTAGCATAAGTATTACAAGAACCAATTTACTAGTAACGTACGTGCGATTTGTTTAAAAAGCGTCTGGATCGTCAAAAATTGGCAATACATAAATCTGAATCAGTTCCCAAGACAACTAAGTTACGCTACTCTATTATTATTCAAAGCATACTTTCCCAGAAAGACGATCTGCAGTTGCAATTGTAAAATTTAGGCAAGAAAAATGATCTCGCAAAATGACTTCTCCAGCTAGAAACAGAAGAGGAAACATTAGGAAGACATGCAATCAAGTCTTGAACGGTCTTAAGAAATTTCCAAGTGTTTCGGTACCCCATGAACTAATGAAACGGTTGCGAACTCATGGATTCTTATAAAGAATCACATGTTTCTATGTCTTCAGCAGCTAAACAAAGCCTTTAAATAAAGTAGGGTAGTTTAAGGTTACTTAAAACCATCGTCAGTGTTTACTAAGGATCTTCGCCACCACTTCTATTGCTGCCAAGTCGCGGCTTCACCCCAACCCACTACTATACTATGCTAGTTCGAACTCGATGCATATTATGTGATTACAGATATTACTGCTCTACAGGGTATGTGTGGCGTAGTGGTCGGACTCGCCCTGCGACAAATACATGGGATCGATCCCCGCATCCGTGGATCACCAAGGCTTCCATCACTCAGAGGTCGGCAAATTAGTACCAGATTTGTCTGGGAGGATAGCAGCACTGGCTCGACACATCGGTAGCCCACAATGAGACATTATAAAGGCCACATATGCATTCAATCACCACCAAGGATGCTTAATGAGGTCGAATGCATCCTTAAGGGATTGACCAACAACAAGAGCTTTTAGAGTTTTTACCGCCAAAGTATTCCATTAAGAAACCTACTGCAACCAAATGAAAGCGTACCACGGAAGAAAAAACGTGAAAACAACATCCTATGGCATCAATATATCATTTTATACATACGACATACCGACAAGGAAAAAAACGATGACCTACGTATCCTGTATCGAATGGCTAAGATCTCGATGGCTATCGGACCTTGTAGAATGAAATGATGGTCAAGTAAATTGAAATACCAGCAAATTTCACTATACAATATAAGTGATAATTCTCCCTTAGACTTCGAAACTTACACACGGCTTCGACAGAAAACGACTTAACGATATACATGCAAGTTCTAAGGTTGGATTGACTGTAATAAAAAAAAAGCATGAGGTGGTTTAATACGGGCACATGCGAACACAATGACATAGTTGTTAAAACAACGATAACCATTGCTTAGCACGGACAAAGCACCTGAATAAAATTGACGTTTGCGCTAGACAAGATGTATGGAAACCATAAGGTACACACGGCGACTGTGTTGCCCTATACGTAGACGAGATAAAATAAGACTAAACTTTTGCTTTTGACTAGATAGTGTCGCCTGTAAACTGAATGCGCCTTTGTAGAGACACGCGAGTCGCAGAATATGAAGAAACGCCTCTCATATAACAAATAACAAACAATTCAACAAACAAATAGATTGATATGATGTGTTACCGATTTACAGTTGTATTCAACAACAGGTTACTCGTTCTTTCACCCTTTGACACGGTAAAGATGGCAATAAACGCTTCTCATAAAAGTAAAACAAAGATAAAGCTCTCTGCGTTCATCAATCCCTGAGGGATGCGCCGTGCATTCGACAATAGTGAGCATCAATAGAGGGCATTGAATGCATACCTGGCCTATATAATAGCATGCGATGGTCGATTGACGTATCAAATCAGTGCTGCCATCTTCCCAGACAAATCCGGTACCAATTTACCGAACTCGGAAACATGGAAGACTTGATGAGCTATAGGTGTTTGAACGAACCAAAAACCACCTGTGTAGTGCAAGTTCCCTCCAGTCACCGCGCTACACGCACTCCTTCCCGAAAAGTAGGAACAGTAAATTAGCGAGCAAAATTAGTTATTAGTAATTGCTTAAATTAGCGTACAAAAATGTTTCCCAAGCGTTCCTGGGATAGTTAGGACGGCTTTCTCACGTGTACGTCCGATTATGTGAACAAGATGGTCTCCTTATGTGAGATGGTAAGACTGCTACTAAGCCAAATCAGTTTTAACTAAACGCTACAAAATGCAGTGAATAATCAGTAACAATATGCAGTAAACCTTGCAAGTTCATAAAAATCCACATTGTTTAAACTCTGAGAATTCTTCTCGACTAAACACTAAAACGAAATAAAAAACGTGGAGTGGAATTAAACAAAGGGTAAAGTTTCTGAGAAAGCACTGAACGAACGAGGCAAAGCAAAGCAAAAAACGACTAAAAATTGTGGTACTGCAAAATAACGTCACCTGAATGTAGGCAGAATCTTGTGTGAGCGAAGTACATTAGCGATACGGAATGCAGATGAAGGGATCGCACATTACGATGGGCGCCCACAGAAGTTTTCGGTCTGGAAAGTTCTAACTAATCATGAATTTCAGAAAAACATTATCACCGATTTAACCACATTAGCAAATAACTAGGCATAAATAATCAATTGCAAAAATAAAAAGGCAGATAATATTGATTTATTTTCATAAATTTCGATTTTCGTCAATCATTCACTGAATGGATCGATGCATTTGGCCTCAAGCGACACTGTAGTACCACTTGAACAATCAAAGAAGGACAGCTTGATTAGCTGTCATACGTAAGTGAACTAATAGCGTAAACTCAACCTATCCACCTATTTCTGAATTTATTTTCATCTCATTCTAGATATGCCGATCACCTGCATCACCTGTAGCCCCGCTGATTGTCGAATGACTCGAGCGCGCGCCAGTAAATCTTCCATTTTTCACTGTTGCGTGCAAGAGTTCCGTTCGCTCTACGGACTCGTCGAGCATCATATCTTTCTTCAAGGCTCTTTGTGAAGAACTCTGACCATCGGGTCAATGGTCTTCCTGCAGTACGTTTGAAATCCCGAAGAATCCAGTCACTAACGGCTCTTGTCCACCGGTTGTCATTAATAGGCATTACATGACCGGCCCACTTATCTATCTTTATCTTCGACTGCTTAACGTACGGAACGGCATCTTTGATTTTTCATCGTTGACGTAGGTCTAGGTCAGAGCTTCGGATCCCTTCCCTTACTTGTGTGACACGGCACACTCCTAGCATCGCCCTTTCGACTATGCGTCCAGCAACGCTGAGTGATTTTTCATCCTGCTTACGCAGTGACCAGGCTTCTGACGCATACGTTAGGGCAGGAAGTAGCGTTGAGTCGAAAAGGTGAGGACGGAGACGGGTGTTCTTTCTTGCCTTCAATACATCCTCGATCCTTTTGAATGCTCCCCAAACAGTTCTTTTCCTTGAGCGTGAATGGGGCATGCGAAACCAATCCGTTCTTCATAAACATCGTTTTTGTGAGATTTAGTCGAAGACCAATCTTTCCACAGACTTCATCAAAGTCGTCAAGCATACGTTCTGCTTGGCTAATGTTTGGTGTCATAAGGACGATGCCATCAGTAAAGCGAGGATGGTGTAACTGCCGAGCATCGATTTTCACCCCAATATAACCCCATTACAATGTTCACATGACGTTCTGGAGGGTGGCGGTAAATAATTTTGGCGATATGGTATATCAATATCGCCTTGCCTAACTCCTCTTTTGACGTCCATCTTAATATCGTTGTAGCATGGTGACATCTTGATTGTAAAATTTTTGCACAGCTCACGAAGAATCTTTATGTGCTGAGTAGGGACTCGTTGACTCTTAAGGGATTCCATGACTGCTTATATTTCAATTGAGTCAAAGGCTTTCCGTAAATCAATAAAAGTGAGACAGAGTGGTCTTTTATTCTCTCGCGGTACTTCAATGAGCCTTGTTACCGTGTGGATGTAGTAATCCTTTTCGAAAACCTGCTTGCTCACATGGCTGTCCTTCGTCTAGTGTTCTGTCAATCCTGTTTAGGATAACTCGAGTGAAAAGTTTGTAGACGACAGACAGTAAGCAGATTGGGCGATAGCTGCCGATACCGTGCAGGTCACCCTTCTTGAACAATAATACGGTCTTGTTGGTCTTCTACTGAGTAGGATTTGAATTCAGACAGGTAACGTGTGAAGAACCGAGCCAGTGTGTTTACGAGGACTGGCGGGAGACTCTTCAGGTGTTCCGATCTCAGCCTGTCCAGAGCTGATGCTGTTCGACTTTTCGCCGACGAAATGGCATGTAGGATTTCGGAAAGGAGAACCGGTGGTGCAACATATCCATCCTCCTTTATTTCATATGACGGAAGGTGGACGTTCCTATCGAAGAGGTCCGACTATTATTCGTGGTTGATTTTCACCATTGCCTTTCTGGAAGCTGTAACTGTTCCGTCTGGGCGTCGGAAACCAATCAACTTGATCTTGTAATTGGCGAAGCTTCGGTGGGCTTTGCAAATGCTTTTTCCAGCCTTTGCAGCTTCGACCATTACTGCTGCTCCTCCCTCTTTAAGATCTTCTTTTATCGCCTGTCTGCATTGTTTTACAAGTTCGGACGTTAGCTAGCGATTGCCTGCAGCTCGTGCGATTCCACGCTGGCGTATCAGCTCGTGTGTTTCTGGAGACAAACGTCTCTTGGTGGTTTTCGAACTCTCAGCTTTCATAGCGCTAACATGAAGATGTTCAATGAGCCGATCGTATTCTTCGTCGATGTTATCGACAACGGCAT
>UYYA01000482.1:0-53699 GCA_900624975.1 Angiostrongylus costaricensis
GTGATGGTGCAAAACTTGGGCCCAATTCTAATAGCGAGCGCGCATTCTCAGGTATTGTTATGCCCCCAATCACGGTGACCTACAATGAATAGCAGGGACGAATGCCCGGAGATCATACGCGACCTGATCTCGTACGTTCGCATCGATTTTTGATGTGGGATGGTGCAGTCGTCAACCACATGCGACTATAATCAGCTGTTCTAAACTTCCTCATTGGAAGTCACGAAAAAGCGGTGGGTTTTTCGAGAAGTTGTTGATTATGTAATTGCCGGAGAGTTCTTCGTCTTCTTGTAAGTGTTATTGAAGCGTTTGGCCTAGTAGATTGTATATCAGTATACCCTTCCAGGCTCTGAAGAAGGCGATACTGCCGAAACGTCAGCTAGCGTTGTATTGTATTGTGTTTTTACTGAAAGTAAAATTTATAAAAATCAACAGGATATCGGTTATCACGTCTTTTGTGCGGATCTCAGCACTTCTCATATCAATTCGTTTTCTCGCATCCATTTGTCCACGATGGTCCACTAAGTTTTACGTGTGCGTTCGGTTACTGCTAGAGGATTTTCTTTTCATCTTGAATGTCGTCAAATGCTGATCAAGCAATTCCCCTCGAAGTCCTGACATAGTCCCGGACTAGCGCATTCCCAACTGGATTGCAGAGAGTGATTTTTTCCAAGAGAAGTCCCGTACCAAGTTCCCGAAGCCGAAGGGATGAAAGGCGTGAGAATGCAAAAAAATAGTAGTGGAATCCGCATGTCTAATCGCTCTTCTGTTTTCACTTTTCTAATATTTTCCCAGCATCGCTTGAATTCTTCATGACCACATTGAGGTGTCCTCTTTAGGCGCTTTACTGAGATTAACGGAAAATATTCACAAGACCACACAATTACTATGTGAAATACCATATAGGGAGTGGAAATCTTGTAACATCTCTTGAAACGATAGAGGTGGCATAAGAATAGCTGTTGCGCTCATATGGTGGCGGATCTCTCGGCAGTAACAGATCAATTACCGCGAATGATCAGAACGCTTATAATTTAACAGACAGGTACCGCTATGTCTTCCTGGTTTCGGAACCTTTGACTGATTACCATCTTTCTTTTCCTTCCTCGCTTCTTCATTCTTCTTCTCATTTCAAACTTGTTCAACCAGTTGAGAACGATCAAACACAATGTGGATCGAAATCTGCATAATCCATAATTGAAAATTACATATACATGTATACTTATATATAAATGTTCAAACATACAATATTTAGATTCGTATAACTATCACGCTTCGCGCTCATCAAGTTTCTCATCCCTCTGGGATCCGGGAATTGGCAGAGCACTTGTCCGGGAAAAGGTCACTATCCACAATCCAACTGGGAACGCTCGAGCCCGGATATTTAAGGACACCACGAAGAGTCGACTCCACCAGCATTTTACGAGAAAAAACGTGAGAGCAAGAACTCCAAAAAGAAGTTGTAGCAGCACATAAAATTTAGGAAACCTTTGTATGGGAACGTAATTTATGGTATGGTGTATGTAATGGCTGTGAGGAAACAAATCGAATGTGAAAAGTGCTGGGATCCGCATCGTAGACTTGAGGACAGGTGCTATAAAAAATGACGTCTTTCGATCATTCGGTTACTTCAGTTTCTTAGTGAGGATATTTCTCCATTAGTTATAGCGGTAACACCCTGAATACGAACGAAGCGACCTTGACAAAATTAAATACCCCAATTTTTACTGTACAAAAAAATAAGATGAAGAAATTTAAAAGAAAACGCTCGTCTTCGCCTTCTAAACGGATTTTATTCACAGCGACGAGTTTATTAGTTTTCATGTGGTTCTCCTTGTATACTACAAACCATGTACTTGAAAAATTAGTCAGCACTTCGTAGCCTTGGCCTCTAAGGTATAAAAACATAAGAACAAACAAACCTTCTCCAACTTTGCCTAACTTAACAAACTCATCTCATGAATAGAGTGTTCGCCGGCTGGTGAATTGGTTGACCACAAGAAATGTGATGATGTATGGATAATAGATGCGAGCAAACAAATCGAATGTGGAAAATTCTGGGATCCGCGCAGAAGATGTAGAAATAAAAAACTAGTAGGATGGCACAGTAATGAAATGTGTAGAACACGGCACACACAGTTTATGTAGTGTAAACAATGGACTTTCTAGTAGTGTAAAACGCATTGCTGGCCCGGCCACTATCATTCATCCCATGTCAGGGAAAGCCGTTCCCACGAAAGGCAGCTTTTGGACAATTGAAATTGTGAAGGAAAATTAGTCGAGACGCATCTCAATCTCGATTTTGCTAATCTTACCATTCATTTCTTATCCAAACAGGTAAACGCTGCACTGAATTTCATAAGGATTTCATTCTGCATCGTTGAGTCATTAACAAATTGAAGCAAACTGTCTAATGACACACATTGCGAAAGCACTGCTAGGCCACGTTTCTCGCAGGAGTCTTCACTAATGGTTACAAATGTGTTTGGTGACGACTTGTGATTCTGTCACCAGACATTTCAACCGAAAATGGCAGTGCTGACGCAGAACAACGTTGCGATCCGACCAGGTCGACCTGGATCGAAGCATTGTAGCACCACTTACAGCCGGCTCATCTCGTGATAAAGCATTTCTTCCGAATTCCTCATTAAGCAATTTAATATATTAATTATTGTGTCCACCAAATTTGAGATCTAGCGTACTGGTGGCACAGTGTAAGAAGGTCCACTCCCACCGGAATGATCCAAAGAATGTCCTTCTTGAACGGAAATACCAAATAAGGGGTAAGTTAAAAGATTTCGGAAACAGGGAGACTCATGCCCCTATAGATCCTCGCTACGATTCCGTAAAAGTGTGATATTATAAACGCCGGTAGTAAAACAAACATGGTAATTCAGATGTTGCCATCTCAAATTAAAAAAACTCGAAAAGCATCCTGACTACGCCGTAAATTTTCATCACTGCGGATTAAGATCGTAAAGAAATGAGTTCGCCATTCGGTGATTTCTGCTATCGTTTCTACTAGTTCTCTGCGAAGAAACAGTTCATTAGCTCTGAATTAATTAATGAACGAGTTTCATGTTTATAAGTTTGATGCTAAAGCTGAAAAATAGGACGCAAGTGACATCGACTAATCAAAAACAACTCCAGCCCTCTAGCAAAAACGCAGATTTCCGATTTTAGAAACCACAAGGCGAATTATAAAAGGAATGGGACGCCTGGATATCATAGCTAACATACGCCAGAAACTACCAATTACACCGTATCCAATAAGATTAGTTCCATAGTTAAATTGGGAAAACTCCTCTAACGTGTCAGCAATTTCCACACAACCCAACAGGTAAACCGCACTCTTCTCCCAATCCCTAGCAATTGATGAAATATCTTTATAACTCAGCGCTTTAATCCGCCAATAACTATTGTGCTCAAGATTTTTATTTTAGCAAAGAGGTGCTCAGTTAAGCAAAGCAAGCATAGCACAGAGAATACGCGTTTGGCCTGGATTTCAACCAAAAGAAGGAGATTCTAGAACGAAATCTTGCATGAAATTAGAAGTCGCCAACAAAATGGAAAACGTGTAGCCGGAAGAGGTTTTGCGAAAAGCAGGAACTCGTTGTGAGCTGTTTTGTTAGGGAAATACTGGCGAAACAACACACCACGAACAGGCCTTGTTAGGTTTTCTTCGTAAGACACAGGCGTTAGATTGCTGTGGTGTCACAAGAAAGTAGGCAGTAATGTGTTAAAACGGTACGTAAACCGTGCAGTTAAGGCCTAATTGCAATATCAAGTCGTCGGTTGAAATTGCAAGAGTCAAAAAACAAGACGTCTTCCTCCAGGTAATCAACAAGCACACAAAAAGCCCAGATTTGGTGATCTATTACTACAATAACTATCCTTCTTATTATTACCATTATTACTAGCAGTAGTAGCAGTAGCAGCATTAGTAGTAGCATTGGCAGTACTAGTAATAGTAGTAATAGTACTATTAGTAGCAACTAGAGTAGCAGAGTAGTAGTAGATTAGTAGTAGTAAAGTAGTAGTAGAGATAAGTAGTAGTAAAGTATTAGAAGTAGAGACAAGTAGTAGTTGAGTAGTAGTGGTAACAAGACAAAATAGAGTTACAGTTACAGAGTTTGACAAGTTACAGTTTGTGAGTATCAGACTGAGTGAATCATATTACCCGTAACTGCATAACATTCCACGAACGATTTCCTTTTGTAGGTTAATATTAATATATTTATTTATGTGATCTTATAAACTGGTCATCTCAAGCTGACGCTAGGTTGGTACGAATCTTCGTTGTCGTTGTCGTTGTTTTTGATGTCATTGATCAATGGCTGACGTTTCGGCGACATCGCCTTCCTCAGAGCCTGGACGCATTTTATATTAGAATATTTTTATTATTCGGTGGAAAAAAAGGTTAAAGTGTTAATGAAGACGAAACTTTCAAATAGACGCCATATTGGACAGAAAGGCCACTCACCGTGATGTTACGTGCAGGACTGGCCCACACGTAGTTCACGTGGAGTCGCGAGAAAGACACACCCCGGGGTCAAAATATCATTTTGAAATAAGGGGCCAGGTTGCGCGTGATAGAGAGGCATTAGTCTTTCCGGTTCATTTTTGGATTTTTGAAATTTATCCAAAACACCTCAAGAGTTTTGCTCGTTGATGTTTCTGTTTCCTGCGCTAGGATCCGCATATTCACTTCAAAATCATCGCCGTTGTGCTTTTGTGCCCTATGCGTACCTAGAGGGCTGTTTAAACGGATTTTAGCTTTTCCATCCAGGTGTTCTTTTATGCGGACACAAAGTGGTCTACCCGTTTCCCCAATATATTTCTCACCGCATGCGTTACATGAGATCAAGTATATTATACCTAACCTCATGCAATCCCCGTCTCTCCCGTTGGGACAGATCATACAGTTTTCTGAGCTGCACAAACGATCATAGAGACAGTTTCGAACTAACTGGCGGCGTAGGGTATTGGGTGGGATGTCAACAATCGTTACATAATTTTCCAGACCACTTTTTTTAATTAAGCACTTTTTAGTGGCATGACTTACTTCATTTGATATGAAGGGTAGCTTAAAGGGGATCTTACTTTCGTCTGAAACATTATTTTGGGAACTACCCTACGTTTTTTTTTTAACCCGAGTGGCTTCTACTTCGTAGCCATTGGAAATGGCAATTTTTCGTGCCAGGTTTTGCGATTCCTTCCTTTCCTCTTCTCCTGTACACACATTTTTAGCCGTACGATACATGTTTTTGATAAGTGCTTTTTTCATGTGTGAAGGATGAGAGGAGAGGCAGTGAACGAGAATGTTTTTACTACTTGGCTAGCGATACCATTTTGTTATATAGCCACTTACTGAGAGCTTTATTTGGATGTTTAAGAATGGAAACCAGTTCCCAGTAGGTTTTTCTCGTGTAAATTTTATATACTCTGACTGTCGGTTTACCAATTCAATGCACTCATCCATCCGTTCTTGTGTGGAACAGACGATGAAGCAGTCGACTATATATTCGACAGTGGAGTAAGGGTCGGTGATCGAGAACTGGACCTTTCCGCCTTAGAAATGAAAGCGATGGCAAGGCTTGGTGCTAAACGCTGCCCCATCGCCAACCCTCTAATTTGTGCAAAATATTTTCCAGACCACCTAAAGATTGAACAACTAAGACACTGTTTTAAGAGGGTCATTAGTTGCGCAATCGACAAGCCGTGCATTTTTATTTTCTTTTCATGCTCTACGAGCAACTCGAGAATGGCTTGCATTGCGGAGTCAATGGACACGTTGGTATAAAGTGAACTAACATCGAATGACTCCATTAAATTCGTGTTGTTTGGTTGCGCGCGCCTTAGGTGATCCAGGAATATTTTGGTGTTATGTAGATGGGTTGGAATGAATTTTAGCAGCTGGGTTAGGATAAGGTTTAGGAACCACGTTATTCTATCCGTTGGCCCGCCTATACAACTGATAATAGGTCTAACTTTACATGATGATGGGTTCATTGACGTATTATCATCAGTTGAAGTAAGCTTATGTGTTTTAATAAGCAAGTAAAGGACAGGGCAAATCGGGTGTTCGTTTTCAAGTCGAGAAATAACTGAAGGCTCTAAACCCGTGGCCTTTGCCGCGCTGACCCATTCTTAATTCAATTTTTGGTATTGATTTCTGTATTCCTTTTCAGAGGATGTTCGATAGAGAGAAACATCACTGAGGCGCTCCTCTGTTATCCTAATATCCAACTGACTAGGAAGAGCTACGAATTCTCAATTCAAAAGCTCTCTAACCTGGCTCATACCACATTTTTGTTGGTGTGTGAGATTGGAGCTTCTTACTCGTTTTTGGTAGTGATTAAGTATGCGGAGAATTTCGTCCGAAAATAAACGAAATGTAGGCTCAATATCGCTATTTGGTAGCTCTTGTTTAAAGAAAGTTCGGAGAAAGGGTATTGGTGGTAGTTCCCCCTTGATACTACTTTATCTAACCTTTCTAGCCTAGCCCTGTAACGTAGCTGATCTTGAAGTTCATGTAGACTACATGTGATCCTGCGCAGGATTGGCTTAGAAATGCGTTGACTAGGCGCGAAACTCGGACCCAATTCAAACAACGAACGCGCATTTTCCGGAAGCGTTGTGCCTCCTAGCACAGTGACTCTGGATGTTTTTGGTGCGCAGTCTATCTATTTCAGCGTTTTCACTTGGAACTTGACCAGCGGTGGTCCTTTGATTTGACCCTTTTGCGTGGCGTGATAGATCTTCAAACCTCTTCTTTAATTTGCTCTTAATATCACACCGAATCTTTTCGCATACCGATTTAGGCCCAGCTACTATTCTCTTCCAAAGATTCCTCTCCAAATGCTGAGCACAATGGTTTTCTTTGGAAACACATTTGTTTAATAGTGAAAACATTTCGTTTTGTGTGCACCGCAATGAAATGCGTAGCAGTTTCATTTCCATGCTCAGCATTTGTTGAGAGCTCTCCGGTAAGCCGCATACTTTGTGAGGCATGAAAGCCTTTATCATTCAGCATTTCAGAATCGCCCTCCTTAATTGCTCATCTTCTTGCTCTAAATTAACACACAGGAAAAAAAACCTAGTCTTAATGTCACTCGAACGAAATATTTGAAAGTGAAGCTCGTAATTGGCCTCCGACTTCTACGTGGATACATGGAAAGCGCTTGGGATAAACCTCTTGAGACGGTTATTCAAATGGACGCCGTAAAGAATGCAACTCTCCAACAGATGTCACGGAAAGCGCAAAACATAGTCTACAAGAAATATGAGTTCACATAGGGAACAATTCCAAGTGCTTTTGCCGCGTAATTCATCTAGAATCCAGCTTGTTAGCTCTTTTTAAAATCTATTTATGGCACTGCTCGTACGGTATTCCTGGAATTCTTAGCGCGTGATTTCGCACCCACTGTTAGAGGAATAATGGATGATAATTTTGAAGGGAAAAAACGGCCAATAAAAGCGAAGAAATTGAAGAAAAGCTAACTCAGTGTTCTATCAGTGATTATCTCCAATGTACACAAAAGGAGAGAAATTTTGATAATAAAAACCAAAATCTACACTGTTTGATGTATTCTTCCTATCTGGAAGTTGACAGAAAAAGGTTTAAATGCGAAAAACATATTTCAGCGTTTGGTAAAGAGAGTTGACTCAAATATTTCGTAACAACTCAGCTGCACCGGAGGCGACCGGAACATTTCACCGTTCACAGCAAATGAGGCAGTTCGAGCGCCCGCTATGTATTCTAAGAAACAGAAAGTTAAAAAGCGTTTAGTATTGCACAATACTTGGCAATTAGTACCGCTCAGCAGAACACTACTCAGCACACAGTATTTAGTACTACGCGCACCACAGTTTTAATGTATACATGAACTTCGAGAATGGAAGGACATAGAGTGTCCTGAGGACCCACAGCAGAAAATGAAGAAAAAACAGTGGTTAAAAATGTTGCAGTACAAGAACAAAGACAAAAGTATGAAGGACTGGTCACGTGAAATGACGCCACGCCAACGACGCAGTGACACTTCGCGCCGCGTGCAGCCGCGCGAAATTCAAATTTCAATTTTAACCGTTTTATTTACTGCCTTTCTCTTCTTAATGGCAGGTTATGTTGCGAAATATAACTCGTATGAAATGCTGAGATATTTGCAAAACTTCGAACCACAGGTGTATGCAGTGGGGAACGAACACGCGCTGTTGTCCTTACCGGGGAGCAGCGCACTTCACCACTACACCATCCGGGTCAAACGAGCACTTCTCAGCAAATATCTCAGCATTTCATACGAGTTATATTTCTCAACATAACCTGCCATTAAGAAGAAAAAGGCAGTAAATAAAAGACCCGGATGGTGTAGTGGTGAAATGCGCTGCTCCCCGGTAAGGACAACAGCGCGTGTTCGTTCCCCACTGCATACACCTGTGGTCCGGAGTTTTGCAAATATCTCAGCATTTCATTCAAATTTCAATTTCCACACATTCTTAGCTTGCAGTTACATCACCGTAGATAATCAAAATAGCTAAGGTATTTTGCTAGGTATTTGTTAACGTCACTTCTCTGGCAATAACAGTTTCCAATCCTAAGCCATTTTGTATTACGAAGTTCTAAAATGTATAACGAGAATATTCAAACACCCTTTATCTACGTCAAAGAAAAAGGCAACAACAATAACAAACGATGGAAGAACAATGGTATTCGCATCCGTTTTTGAGGTACTTCTCAAATTTCACGCATAGAGAAACTGTGTTAGGGCCGCTAATATTGCTATACTTCGGTCCTAAGTGGAGAACGCTCGAGACCAGTGCCAACATACGAGATTCGAATCTGGCATAATAAGACTATATAAGTCGTCACTGAGATTTCTTGCTATTGTTTAGCGTGTATTCGTACGACATTGAGTCCTTCACCTCTATCGTGTGCATATTATTTCATCATAGTGCTTGTGATCACCCATGGCACCAGCCGGCGAACACCATTCTTTGTATGGGTTTATTAAGTTGGACAAAACTGGAAAAGATTTGTTTGTTTTTATGTTTTCATATACGTAAAAGGTTACGTCTTCGAAGTGTTATCTAACTCTTCAGGTACATACGATGTAGTATGCAAAGCGAGGCGCAAAAAAGCTAGTAAACTTGTCAGTATGAAGGAAATTCGTTTAGAAGAAGAATACGAGGTCTTTCTTATTACTTCGTCCCATTTTTTGCACAGGTAAACTGTGGTAAGTTATTCTTCGTCAAACGACTCTGTTCGTATTCAGGATGTTCACGCAAAAAGTATTCAGGAAATATCGTTGTTGGAAGAACTAAGCCATCCAAATGTAGAACAGTTGGATGATATCATCACGCTGGTGAGAATCGTCTGAGAATTTTTGAGGGAGTTGTTCAGGCGTCTGCTATTCTCTTTGTGGTATGTAAAAGCTTCATGAGAAAGAAAATTAGTTTCCTTACAATTTCAACACATATGCATATGGATATAAGCTCGTACAGCTTTCATGTGTCAGTTGGTAAACCAGACTGAGTAAAATTACCTATCATTTGCTTTTTAAAAAAGGAAATCTGTCAGGAAAAGGCAACTTGGAGTTCTTTATTTGCAGAAGTTGGTGATAAAAAACTGGCAGATGAGACCTTCCTAGTTTCTGAATGAGTTTAGCAGTTATAGCAAAGACCTGGAAGACTTCAATAGCGTTTGTTGATTAGCAATTCTTATTTTTATTGTTGATGTCGTGAATAAATGTTTTGACTTTAGCAATATTTTCTGGGATTAAAGAACGCGACATTGCTAACGGGGAAATCACTTTCCGCTGAATTTCCACAGATGCTTGATGATTCCATGCTTAAAATGATACCATTTTGGGAAAACCGTTTATCCCTTGCTTCCGAATTTCTTTCGTTGGATCTCAAACGACACTTGGATCAGGTTTTCACCGCCAGAGCTTGTCGCCACATTCGTGGATCAGAAGGAGATTTGCCACTATGTAACCGATTTGATACCACTACGGTGGTGGATCTTGGTATTCGTTTACTTTTTGCTGGCTTTGCTATGAAACCGCGGACTCCTCAGCTTGGGAGACACCATGGGGATAAATCTCCCGCTGTACCCCACAACCCGACGCTCAGGATTACCTCCTAGCCATGACGAAGTGGTGAATGACTGGCTGGATATATTTACATATATACAGATATGTATGTGTACATCTATAAATGTATGCATGGAATGCCTTCACAAAGCCATGACAAAGAAGCTTTTCGAAATAAGGAAGTTATTTTTAATATAGTGATAAGGCTCTATGTTGTAGTTATACAGCCGCTTACTCCAACCCTTGTTTAATACTGTGGTTTGGAGTTCGAAAGGATTTTTACTCAGTTTTTGTACCTTATATGAATGTTGAAGTATACTCGGATTTCTTTTCCACTGAAAGAAGCTTTTCCTGCAATTCAGTCTTATTTACTTAGATACTTGGATGGGCCGACTTCACATGTTGTGCAGGCCCCAGCATAATTTCAGTTTTTTTTCGGAATTTCGTTGGTCTAACCATTGCGGTTCCCTGGAGCTGCAAGGTCAGCCTGGCCAAAGCCTGTGCCATGTCACCACCACCACAGGCAGTTGCTGACTTTTGTGGATCAGAGGGAGATTTTCCAACTTCGACTTTGACACCAGGACCGTGGTGGATCATAGTATTTCCTTACTCTTAGCTGCGTATCATGATGGAAAAGCCGGAATGGACTTTCTTAGCTTGGGAGACACTGCCGGGATAATCTCCCCGTTGTACATCGCAAATCGACACCCAAGAACACCTTCCAGCAAGCCCACTAAACTCACGATTTTCATAACCATCATCGAAAATTGAGATTTCCTTTTATGTAACCATTTTTTTCTTTTTTATGGCAGGATATGATGCGAATTATAATAACAATGATGCTGAGATATTTGTAAAACTCCAAACTGCAGTTGTCTGCAATGTGGATGACGTTGTTACCTCTCCTAGAGGCTAACGCGTTCACCACCACACCATGGGGTTCTTCGTTTCGCCATTCTCTGAACCATATTTCTGACTTATAGGTGCTATCAGCAATCACCCGTCAACGGGATTCAACTGGGAAGCAGAAATCGGCATTGCATCCAGTTAAGCCAGAGCCGAAGCATGAATCAGAATGTGACCACTTTTCAAACATGGTTGAGAGAAAGACGAAACGAATTACCCGCATTGTGTTGTAGTAAACTCATTAGCCTTGCAAAGGGTAACTGTGTCTTCGATCCCCTCTCAGACACCTGCTTTCCAGAGTTTTGCAAATATCTCAGCGTCATTGTGGTTATGATTCTAGTTTATGCTTAAGAACAAGCAATAGTCCACGATAAGCGGCAACACAGGCCATCCTTTATTTTTTTAAATCGGCTTGCGAGTGTATATTTCAAATAATTCCTGTGTCCTTTGTTTCAGATTATTTTCTGCCTCTATGAATGCTTCTATCTTCCAAAGCTTCCTTCTCATTTGTGTTGCCGAAAGAAAAAGATCGTTCATAATTTAGGGACCGCTTTACCACTCTGGACAATCGATGGCCGCAAACGACCACAACATGGCGACCTATTTTCCATACACCATGTAGAGCCTTACAAATAGTATGCACATTTCTCTTCAATATGGAGCCTTTCTTTCGCTTGCCCGTACATAGCCCAAGGATATTTACAAATTCTATTCTCGTGGTTACTCAGCGTGTTTGCGAAAAGTAAGCAGGACCTATCTCCACCGCATACGAAAAATTTTGATGAGAAAATTTGTGATTGTTGAAGTTCTCTTCAAATTGGCATTAATTTTCATGATGTTGACTAACTAGATGCTGAAGAAGAAACCATTCGAATGCCAGAATTGAATACGCTGTGTTTGGTGTGATGAAGATCTATCAGTTTGTTACGATTCCAGATATCCAGCAGAAGGTCTCAAGTAGGTTGCACTAGCCTAATCGAATCTGGGAGCACTCCTGTATAAGATGTTTCAGTAGCTGCCACAAACTATTAAGTGGACTATCAATTGTATTTGAAAAAGCTTGATGGTAAGCCGAGGGAAAATTTATGAAAATTTATCGTAAATTCCAGTGTGTAAAAAGAACTCTTCTCAGATCACATTAGAAAATTGTAGTAGATAGTACATCAATGTAATTTTGAACATATTTTAAAAAAGTTTGCGACAACGTCCACAGTAGAGAAGTCATAGGTTTGCGCCGCAAAAGAAGCTATAACGAAAAATGGTCAAAAAACTAGGCGCGTTGTCAGAAATACCTTGTAATTGTAGCATTGTGAAGTACGCGCATTGTAATCAATGCGCAATGTGACATTACGCTTCCATGTGAATTCTGTGCGGTTGGTCTTCACGCGACATACTCGGTTGGATGCTCATAGAAAGCGGCTCTGAGAAGACGAAATCCACCGAAACGTCAGCTTATTCGTAAATAAAGAATAAGAATAACACCTCGCGTTTGCTCAAGAAGAATACGAAGAATAACTTGACCAATGCCGAGGTTAATACAAAGTCGGTCGTGGGAGTAACTTTAATCTATTTTTCAAACAAGTTTTAGCGTTATTAGCCTTCAAAAGGGAGAATCCTTGTTGCGAAATATCAGTTCTTTCTAAAATATGGAAATTAGCCGAAGGAAGATGGAAGTGACTATCCAAATGATCACAGCTGATGTCTTGGAGGGTTTTTCTTCTTTATTTCTTTTCTTTTCATTTTCGGTTACTACTGGATAAAAATGGATGGTGGAGGGATGATAAAATTTGTGAGCGTATAACTGAACAGCGCCACTTGCTAAGACTTTTGCGCAGAGGATGCGATAATACTGTCCTGTGTAGAACATTTTTGATGACAGCGCGACTGGAGAGGTAGAATTTTGAGCAACACAAAGGTTGAAATTGAGAAGCCAAGTTATTTCAAGTATTTTTGATCTGGACGGCAATATTGTGGAAGTTTAAAAGCAATAAAATTTAAAACGCAGTGGAATTGAGGTCATAGTGCACTTAATATAT
Organism: Angiostrongylus costaricensis; assembly: GCA_900624975.1. Lineage (NCBI taxonomy): Eukaryota > Metazoa > Nematoda > Chromadorea > Rhabditida > Metastrongylidae > Angiostrongylus > Angiostrongylus costaricensis. The sequence goes on from UYYA01000482.1 coordinate 13,034, forward strand.
CGACATAAGAATGAGGATGGGAATTAAAAAAGGTGAGTTGTACCCGCTTTTACTAGTAATATAGCAATATTGGCATTACTGTAGTAACAACAATAACTACAACAACAACAACAACAACAACAACAACAACAACAACAACAACAACAACAACAACAACAGCAACAACAACAACAACAACAACAACAACAAACAACAATAACAACAACCAACAACGACAACAGCCTTTTTTCTCTGTTGGTCTACTTTCACGTACAACGTGTTAAATCTACATTTATTATCGGTCGGTATCTTATCCAACACATATTCTAGCAGTCGTCGTTTGGGAAAAGCTCTGTTTTCCAATTATAGATAAACAAAGAACTTTTTTTGAAGAAGTAGTTAACTGGTAGTTTAACAGGGCAGCTGACTGTTATTTCAAGTTTAATCGCTATAATGAATCACAGTACCTCTATGCCATGTGCGCGTATAAATTTCTGTATATGGTGGCATTCCTTGAGAGATCCGGGATTTCTTTTACTGTATCCGTTGTTACTTCTATGACTCCATATTTTATATTTCTCCAACCATATTCTAAAATTTCAATTATTAATTAATGTTGATTATTCATCATCATAATTTGGTTGATATTAAATTATACTGATGGAAACTTTACATGTTGTATGTATTACATCCATGGATCTCCCTCATATGAGGGATCTCGAGTCGGTTAGTCGCGAGGCCACGTACTACGTCCCTAGATGGCGAACAGGGAAAGAGGGAAAGATTAATCGCGGACGAAAAGCGACTGCTCACCTGACACGCAGGTGAATCCAGGGGATGGACTCCGTGTTTCTGCTGAGCCAATTTGACACATACTTTCTGTGTTTACGAAGGCCCATTTATGCATGCGTTCGTGGATGTTTTCTCGTCAATGCAGATTGTTTTCTACGAGTCAAATTAGCCAAAAACCTGCCATCAAGTGACAGCAAGGTATATGGGAGGCGGTTAGGAGTCGCCTCCAACAAATAAGCTTCATGTCCACTTTGGGAGAGACTGCCAAGCTACTCATGAGTATACCCAGCCCCCACGTTCACAGCCCAGCAAGCTATACGTGAGTATCAAAATGTTGAACACAGTAAAAAGAACGGGCCTCACTTCCCTGACCCAAAAGAGCCCACGACTCGGCGGCGCTGGGTACGACGAGTACGGAGAAGCTGCTAAGATCTCAGGGCCATTCCAACTCACCTAAATCATAAAGGATTAAGGTGACGTTCTGTACCTGAAATGCACGGTCACTTGCTTCATAGTCCTGAAACGGGCAAACCACTCTGTATCCGTGTGAAAGAATGCTTAGATAGCAAACGAAAACAAGGCAAAACATCGCACTAGGGAGGCATAGGATACAAAAGCATATCAGAGAAGATTTTGGTATACTTGGTTGCTTGGACGGCCCATCTTCATTTGTTGTGTGGGCTCCAGTGTAATTTCCGTGTTTTGAAGTTTGCTGATCTAGCCATTATGGTTAACTGGAGTCCAAGGTCTGTGTGGCCAAAGTCTGCTCCAGGTCGTCACCACCACAGGCAGTCGACGCCATTGTGGTTCAGAGGAACATTTACCACCATCCAGCTAGCTTCATACCAGGATAGTGGTGAATCCTAGTAATTGTTTGCTCTTAGCTAGGCTTCTTGATGGAAAGGCCGAACTCCTTCTCAGCCTAAGAGACCCTGCCGGGGGAATGATTCTCCCCACTGTACATCGCATTCCGACACCCAGAAACACCTTCCAGCCACGATGAGGCGGTAAACCGCTGGGAGGAGAATTTGGTATAGAAGTCACTATCCTTGAACAGAAAGCCAAAACACCGACGCGAAATTCTTGAGGCTTTTTGGATAAATGCCAAGAACCCTAGAATGTATAGAAGGGATGAATGCCCAGAGATCACACCTGATCTTGTTTTGTACCTTCGCATCGATTTTTGATGGGGATGGTTCTTCATCGACCATATGCGACTCAGACAAGCTGTTTTTCCTCAGTGGAACACACGTAATAAACGCTAGGCTTTTCGAAAAGCAGTTGATCGTGTGATTGCAATTCAGATTTTCATCTTTCTGTATGCATTCTTGAAGCGTTTGGCGTAGTAAGTTGCATATCATTATACCTTTCCAGGCTTTGAGGAAGGCGATACTGCCGAAACGTCAGCTTGAAGAAATAAAGAATAAATTAACACCTTGTGTTTCCTCAACAAGAATATCGAGAATTATTTGATCATCTGCCAAGGTTAATAGAAAGTCGGTCATGGGAATTAAGGTTGAATATGCGGGGAAAAATCATTGCTAAAACAAAGGAAGAAGCAAAATTGAAGATCTTTCTTGAACTCTGCAGTAACCTAGTAAATTTGCTATTGGGAATCCCACTTTTCTAATCGCAATATGATGAGTTTTGGCTTCTTGCATCCATCACTGCAAACGTGCTACTTCTATTGAAAACACTTAATTCTACTATATTAGGTCGTTCTCTATCCTTCTCTCAACGGCGCTGGGACAAAAGATGCACCCCCTGCAGTGGAGGGTGTGGATGACGGTGACATGACATTCGATTTTTGATCTTTGCAGGATTTGAAAGTGTGCAAATTCGCTGAATCGTCAGCTTATTCACAAATAATGAATGGAATAACAGCCTCATGTTTGTGCATCGAGAATATTAAGACGATTCGTTTAGAAGAAAACGAGGTTTGTTTTATTTTTTCATGTTATCTTTTGTACAGTTGGAATTGAGATAACATATTCTTCGCTGAAACCACACCGTTCATATTCAGGATATTCTTGCAGCAACAATTCGGGAAATATCCTTGTTGGAAAGCTAAGGCATTCCGCATCAATCCCTATTCGGGTTTACACTGACGAGGTAAACATAATTCAAGTATTCCATTCCAATACGCCTACAGTAAAGAAGAATTTCGAATTTTCGTATACATTTCTAAAACTGTTAAAAGTTGACAAATAGATTTATTCGGTTAACGTTTCGACGTCGTAGTCTTTATCGTAGCCGGTGATCCAGGTCGATAGCCCACAGTTGTTCGTCTTCTCGATGTGCTGTCTTCGTCATCGCACCGAGATCAATCTCCTTCAGGGGAACACCACTCGAATGAGGTTTTCCAACCGGTAGCTTCCTTTATAGAGGGCGGTTGTTGTTGGTAAGACTACCCGTTGATAATAATTTCTTTTTAAACGGATAATGTGTAACGAAATGGTAATCGGCAACGTAGTGTAGCGGTTCAGATTGATGTAGAATATTGCTGAGCATGTGATTATGCATCCGCAGCATTTTTCTTCTGTGTTATCTGATTTGAATGTGGAAATCGGACCGAAGTAATCTATGCCAACATGCTCAAAGGGACGTGATCGCTGAACCCTTTGTTCAGGAAGGTCACCTTCTTCGGGATATTTGTACGGCAGATTGTTGAATTTTTGGCACTGTATGCAGCGTCGGAGATTGTGTGTTACTTGGGCACGCAATTTGGGTATCCAGAAGTTTTCGCGTATACGTGCCATGGTGTGCCCTGTTCCTGGGTGACCATTATTGTGACAGTCCTTAATGATGGCTTGTGCTAGCCATGAATTCTGTGAGACTATTAGAGGGTTTCGGGCAGCGGAGTCTAACTCACTACGTCCAAAGCGTCCAAAGCATCGAAGTAGACCTTCTGCGTCCGTTTTGATATGTAGATGCTTCATAGACTGCAGTATGGATGGTGTTACTAATGATAGCTGATGTTGTTTAACCAATGTTTTCCCAACCAGGGTAATCTCTGCACCGGTTATATTGAAGTCGCTATTTGATATTACGCTTTCAGTAAAGGTGAAAGTTTAATTGGCTTCTTTGCTCGGTGATTTAGTCGAGATACGGAAGTCTTAATATAGCGAAGAATTAACGCTATAACTCTCTTAATATTCGGTAATGAATAGCTTTGCAAAGAACTAAAGACTCCTTTGTCGTAATTCTTGTTTGGGGGAACAGACTTTGTCAGGAGGATTTGCGCTTGTTGGGAGAATTGCGTGTCATCTGACTTCGTGTCGTTCTTGGAATGGAATTTTGTGCTTTTTTGCGATGTCTCTTCATCGAGGAGGAAACAGTTGTGCTTACTCGTCCATATTTCCACGAATTGGTGAAGAGTTGGAGGACCAGTCCACCAAAAATGATTTCTCAGTTGTTGCTGGCTTAATCCTCGCGTTGCGCAGTCTGCGGGGTTATCTCGTGATGAGATGTAGCAGAAGTTGATTTGATGTCCGTTTTTTTGTAGATGTTGTGTGATCTTCCCTATTTCTATTAGCCTATTAAATATTCTTGTTCCAACGTTATTTAAAGGTCTATGTTTGATCCAATTTAATACGATTTCGGAATCTGAGAAGATGAATACCTCGTCTATCCTGACTATTTTTCGTAGCTGCGATAGGACAGCGTTAGTTGTGCGTAGGGCTAATGATGCTGCATCTAGTTCCATTTTTGGAATAGTTGGACTGGATTTTGCCGAAGCTAATTTACTTTTGCTATGAGTAGATTAAGCGCAGTGTTTGGGTGTAGGTATAAGCAAGTGGCTATAGCATCATTGCTGGCATCAGCGAACGTTGCTACCGTTTACTTTGTTTTTTAAACCTAAACAGAGCGATAGACTCTTTCCGAATCCTTGAATTTCTGATGCGATATGCGCCCATTCTTCTTCACGAGGCCGCGGAAGAGGGGTGTCCCAATCGTACTTGTCCTTCCACAACTCACGAAGGAATACTTTTGATCCATGAAGTAGAGGCAGAAGCCAACCTAACGGGTCATATATAGAAGCAATGACACTGGCAATTGTTCTCTTGGTAATCCGTGATTGCTGTTTGGGATTACACGTGATCGTAATGCAGTCGGTGGATGGACTCCAAGGGATTCCTGACACTTTTATTATATCTTTGTCCGCTCTGCCCTTTGATTGAATTGCTGTTACCAATTCAGTATCATTAGAAGCGAATTGACAGAGATTCATCTTAAGTTCGTCGAAAATTCGCTTGGACTGTGAGTAGACGTAGAAGGATTCTTGGAGTCATCAACAGTTAGAATAAGGTTATCGACGTACATATTTTCTTTTACTTCTGTTACGAGTTGGATACAGTCTTTGTATTTATCGAGATGGAAAAGGATCGTTCCTGATAACAGGTGATTAAACCGAAAATCACGCGGGTAAATCGCAGAGTTCTGATATTGTTTGGGGTAGGTGGCCTTGTGTGATCATGTAGCCACAAGCAGCGCGTGGAATCACGGTCGATTTCATGTAGACGTACCTGTAAGAAGGCTTTTTCGATATCAGAGATTATAGCATAGCGTCCAGATCCGAAGCGGAGCAAAATGCCGAACAGTTCAGGAAGGATCACGGGTCCTCGATGAAGGAGATTGTTGAGTGACGGACATCCTTTGTAGTGAGCGGACGCGTCATAAACCACTCTAACGACTCGAGAGTTTTTCGTAACTGCTTCTTCGTCGACTTCTAGAATTTCCAAGTCCGTCTTTCTATTAACCTCGGCATTAATTGAATATATCTTTCTAAGCGAAACAGAACCACAACGTTGCTGAGATATTTGCAAAACTCTGGACCGCAGGTGTCTATGATGGGGTACGAACGCGCTATTGTCCTTTCCGGGAAGTAACGCGTTCACCGCCACACCATGCGGGTCCTTTGTTTCGCCTGTCTCTCAGCTACTTCTATCGATCCTTGCCATAGCAATCACCCGTCAGCGGGATTGATCTGGGGCGCCCTAATCGGCATAGAACCCAGTTAAGCTGCGGCTGTAGTTGAAATTACAATGTTATATCTTTTTTATTTTCTGCCTACCATAATTTCGCGGCAGGGTACAAAGCGAAATACAACCACAACGTTGCTGAGATATTTGCAAAACGCGTTACTCCCCGGAAAAGACAATAGCGCGTTCGTTCCCCACCATAGACACCTGCGGTCCAGAGTTTTGCAAATATCTCAGCAACGTTGTGGTTGTATTTTGCTTAGTACCCTACCACGAAATTATAGTAGGCAGAAAATAAAAAAGGTATATCTTTCTACTTCTGTTCAGCAAGCACGAGGTGCTATTTTATTTCTTTATTTACGCACAAGCTGACGTTTCGGCGGATTTCGCCTTCCTCAGAGCCTGGAAGGGTCAACTTGACAGCAATCCATTCGGCCAAACACCTCCATAACCAAACAGAGAAAACGCTAAACCAAGATTTCAATCACATTTAGCATAGCTCTGCACACTCACCGCTTTCTATGAGTCTTCCACTGAGTATGTCGCGTGAAGACCGACCGCACCAAATTTACATGGAAGCGTAATGTGCTCCTCCCATCAGAATAACAGGTTTATATACTGTCCAATACCACGCGTGATAACGAGGCATTCCTTCCTGCGGTTCATTTTCGGATTCCTGGAATTAATCCAGAATGCCTCTAGAGTTTTGCGCGCTTGTGTTCTCGATTCTTACGCGAGGATCGTAACCCTTACTTCAAAATCTTCTCCGTTATGTTTCTGCGTGCTATGCGTACCTAGTGGAGTACTTAGCTTACGTTTGCCGACTAGGTGTTCTTTTATACGTACGCAGAGTGGTCTACCCGTTTCGCCAACGTATTCGTCGTATTCGTATTCGTCGCCGCACGCTTTACAAGAGATTAGATAGACTGTACCCGAACTCATGCAGTCACCGTCTCTACCATTGGGGCAAATTATGCAATTTTGCGTTCCACATAGACGGTCGTATAGGCGGTTACGAACTAGCTGGCGCCTTAGATTACTCGGTGGTATTTCGATTATCGTTACCGAATTCTCGAAAAAACTGGCCCTTCTTAAACAGCGTTTTATAGCTGCACTTACTTTATTTGAAATAAACGGCAGTATAAACGGGACCTTGTTGTCACTAGAGTTATCGCCGGGGTACCTGTGGTTTCCTCTACACCTATCTCGAGCTACGGTTTCGTAGCCATTAAAAATGGCTGTTTGGCGCGCCAAGTTCCGGGACTCCTCTCTCTGTTGTCTCCCTGTGCACACGCTGGTAGCTGTTCTATCCATGTTTCTCACAAGCGCCCTTTTCGTGTGAGAGGGGTGAGAGGAGAGGTAATGAACTAGGATGTTTTTACTACTTGGCTTTCGATACCACTTCGTAATGTAGCCGTTTCCTGATAGGCTAATTTGCACGTTCAGAAATGGAAGCCAGTCTTCTTTTGGTTTCTCTCGGGTGAATTTAATATACTCTGACTGTGTGTTCAACAACTCGAAACATCTGTCGATGACACCGTAGACAAGCCAAGAAACGAGATACAATAATCTGCTGATTACTGAAGGATGAATGTGAATGTATGAATGAATGTGATTGAAGGAGAATGAATGAGTATGACTAAGAATGAGTTGAGGTGATTGAGGATGATTGAGGATGTGGTTGTGAGGAGCGCGTTATCCGCGCTACCGATCGGGGGTAAGGTGAGTGATGGCATGTCTCCGCCGTCGAAGGCACCTGGCTTATATCGGCTGCGGGAGCCGCGAGTGTATGCGACCGCGGTTAATCTGGATTATTGATCCTGGTGGACTGCAATAGACTGTACCTAACTGCCTGAAACATCAAACGTCATTAGCTTTGTTGTTTCGCAAGGAAGTAGTAAACTGTTCCATGGTTACGCCTCCTTCTGATAAGCCATCGTCGCTATGCTACTGAAGTCAAACCTGAATCGCTATTGTGCCTGAAACACTGAACATAATTGATCGAGAAGATTACAAAGGTTACATTGCGGTGTTTGATGTGCGACTGCGAGGCGGCCATATTTGGACTTCAAATACTATTATTTAGATAGATAGAGAACTTTTCAATGGAGAAGTTCTCTATATAATGCTGCAGCAGTCGGTATAATGGCAGCTAGCACATAGCGAATAGCACAGTGAATGGATTCTGCAAGATGGATTAACCGATGAAAAGCAAATCATTGTCAGTGGATTGTTGTATTAACAGCAGCCATCCAGTATAAAAGAAGCCTGCCGTGTGATCTCGCCTCATTCGAGCGGTGTTCGCCTTTTAGAATGTGCGTCTCGGTGCGGCAACGAAGATGGCAAATCGAGAAAACGAGCAACTGTGGACCATTGGCTCGAACCAATGGCTCTGATGAAGGCGAAGCCGTCGAAACGTTGGCCAAATATGTCTACTTATCAACCTTGTGTTGTCTTAGCAAACCAAAAAACATTAATTATTACTATCGAGGTTAAATCATGGTCGGTTTGAAGATTACCGTTGAAAACCTTTTTTCTCAACAAGATTATCAAGAACTCTTTTTTCCGTCTATTTACCTTAAATTTTCGTAGTAACGCTATGGTATTGTGTGCTAGAGACTTCTGGGAACCCAGCACTATTCCATAGATGTAGAAATTTGGCCTATTGGTTCGATATCTGCTGAAAGAGCAAGTAAAAAGCCTTCGTTCCAAGAGGATTACGAAGTTAATGAACTCTTCTGGTTTTTCAGGTCCTCCAGTTTTCTTTCCCCGTTGGCGACGATTCTGATTTTCCAATTACTGTGGTAATTTTTTGGCTCGGTAGTACTTTTCTGGAGGTTTGACGATTTTGTAGAATATATGGATACACGTGGCTTCAGGAATGTAAATAATTTTTGAGTAATTCCCAAAACCGATTTTCGACTCACCTCGGCATTGATCGCTATGAGCAAACACAAGGTTGGTATTATAGCACTTATTAGCACACACAATGCATGAAATGGTCAACTTGCCTTTCAATCCACTTAACCAAACACTTCTATAACCTTAGAAAATAATACTTAACACATAAATTTGTTTTCGCATAATAAACAGCTTCCTTTAAACAACAGCCGTTTTGTTCGTTGTAAGTCCTCCAGTTAGTTGTCAGTGAGACACCGCTCCTTGCAGTCCATTTTGTAATTTCTGGGAATAGTCCAAAACGCGTAAAGAGTTTCGTGTTCTGATATTTTGGATTTCTGTGCGAGGATAGTGACTCTTGTTTTAAAATCGTTTCCGTTATGTTTCTGCCCAATGCGCACCTAATGGAGTGTTTTTTTCAATTTAACTTTACCGACTAAATGTTGTTTTGAACGGATGGAAAATGGTTTACCCGTTTCGCCAAAGCCTTCATACCACATGCTTTGTAAGAGATTGGATACGCCATACCCGAACTCATGCAATCACCGTCTCTACCGTTGGGGCGTATTATGCAATTTTTCGTTGCAAATAAGCGATCATACAGGCGATGAACAATTAGCTAGTGTATTATAGTGTTTGGTGGCACCCACCTCAATTATTATTATCAAACTCTCAACACCAAATCTTCTTATGCTCGTTTTATATCGGCACTTATTTGGCTTTAAATCAAGAGCAGGATAGGCGAGATCTTGTTATCATCAGAGTTGTCGTTTGGGAGCATGGATTTCCCTCTACGCCTATCCCGAGGCGCTACAGTTTCATAGCCATTCGAAGTGGATGCTTGCCGCACAAACTTCAAGGATTCTTCCTTATGCTCTCTTCTCGCACGCACTGGTGGTTGTTCGAACCATATTTCTCACATGTGCGTTTTTGGTGTGTAAGTTGAGAGAAGAGAGGCAGTGAACCACTACATTTTTACTGCTTGGCTTTCAGAACCATTTTTTAATGTAGCCGTTTTTGGGTGCGTTAATTTGAACGTTCAAGAATGAAAGCCAGTTTTCTTTCAATTTCTCTCGGGGGAATGTAATCGACTCTAATTGTTCGTTCAAGAACTCAAAGCATTTCATCCCGTTTGGAGGAAGTGACAAAGCAGTTTTATTTGTCTGCGGTTGAATAATTGCGGGAGTACGGTTACTGGTGCTTCAATCTTAGGCATAAAAACAGTCGCAAAGCTTGGTACCAGTCGTTATCACATTGCCAACCCTCATTTGTGCATAATATTGTTTGGAAAGTCTGAAGATTGACCAGTTTCGGCACTTCTTAAAGAGGGACATCAACTGCTGACTCCTAAAGCCTTACGTTTATTGCTCCCTCGTGTTAACGAAGCGTGTTGCCACGTAAAATTGTACAATATTCCCTGGCGGTTGAGACCGTGATTGCATGAATTCGTGCGTGGTTTATATGATCCTTTGTAAAGCGTGAGGGGGCGAATAGATTGGCGAAACGAGTACACCACTCTGTATCCGTACACAAGGACACATATTTAATAAACTTAAAGCTGTCGCAAATATGCCACTGACTGCTCGTAGAAAAACGTAACGGAGAGGATTTTGAAGAATAGGCTTTACCATCGCAAAGGAATCGAAAGGTTCACCACACAAAACTCTGGCAGCATTCTTTTTGAATTCTACGAATCCGAAAATGAATCGCAGGGAAGAATTCCTGAGAATCACGCGTGATCTCATGCAATATTTTAAGACTGTTATTCTACTCTGAAAAGCAGATCATGCTCTCAGGTGAACTCTTTGCGATTGGACTGCACGTGACATCCTCATCCACAGAAAGCGGCTAGTGTGCCAAGAAGCTATTTTCTGATCAATGTGATTGAAATCTTAGTTCAACATTTTCTCTTTTTTAGTTATGGAGGTGTTTAGGTGGGTAGATTACGATCAACTTGACCTTTTCAGGCTCCGAAGGAAGCTAAATACGCCGGAACGCTAGCTTGTTTATAAACAACGTACAAATTAACAACCTCGTGTTTGCTCATCAAGGATGTAATAAATTATTCGACTTGTGTTGGCAAAAGTGGGTTCACTAGCTTTTTGACAAAGGCAGTTCTTGCTATTTTCTTTTCATGTGGGCAATGAGTTAGAGAAAAAATACGAGGTTTGATTAAACACTTCTCTGCCTACTCTAGGCTCTCTGGTATTTTAAAAAGTCACTGTCAAGAGAGAAAGACAGGAAACGCCAACGACGATTGCATTCATAATTTTTAGAGAGCGAACTTTTCCCAAATAAGTCCGGTGCCAATCTTCTGACCTCTAAAAGACCTCTAAAAGATGAGAGGCTTGGTGGTACTGTACCGAGATCCAATCAGCACCATGTTGTAATGGTCAGCATCACTACCACTGCACCACGCACTCTGTGCAGATTCAATTGCAAGCGTTTGAGAAATGGACCATGCGAAGCGTACCATCACGTAAATTGACTGAAGAGGAAGCTTTCCATAAGTAGTTTGCGACAAAGACTACCCTTAAGTGCGAGCACACCTGTAGTGAAAAAGCCTCGTGGTTATCGTCCTGCACTCGTTGCTCTCCGTAATATGCGCAGGTATCGGAAACTGACCGAACTGCTCATCCGTAAACTGCCGTTGCAACGTCTCGTACGTGAGACTGCCGGAAGCTTAGAAAATGGTTTAAACCTGCAGTCTGCTTCAGGATACATTTCAGCCAAAATGCAGATCATATTGGCTGCAGAATATGAGCATCGGAGACCATATGGAGGACGCATTTGGTGATAAAAATTCGTCTCTAACGCTATCGAGTCAACTGGAAATTGCTCTATAAATAGTATCAATAATAAAGTACTCGGTCTCAGTAAGTCAAACCCTAAGAATATCGAGAACGTTCTCAACGACTTTCCAGAGTTTGATGGCTTTGGTGAATTTTTCGATGTAATGCCGCTGGAATGGGATGCAATTTCTGTCTCCATACACCACATGACGGCATCCTCGACAGGGTAAGCGACAACTTCGATTGGTGGGGGTTCGATAATACGTTAGATCTTAAGAGCGTCACTCGTGAACCACACGCCGTGAACACAACGCTTGAGGAGAACGCTTATATTCTCCAATCAGAGAGACAACAACAAGCACAAATGGCTCGAATTCAGTGGTGATGTAATTCCTCTGTAAATGCGTATTTATGTTAGCTTGTGGTGTTAATGCACCTATTTAACATAAATGTGTGAACTAGCTCTTTAAAATTTCCCAAAATCAAGTTGACCAAATTTGATTGTATCTCTGCTTTGCAACATTCCTCCACTGTTGATATAAATATCTTTTTTGTTATATTTTTCAAAACAGTGTATATTTCCATCTCCATAAAACGACAAGAAGTTGGGGCATAAATAAGTGCTACGAAAATTTCACAGAAAACCAGCGTTGTGCAGGCGACTAGATACTACCATAACTACTTGGATACTTGGATGGCCCGTCTTTAGCGCTTGTGCGGGCACCATCATAATTTCCATTTTTTTGGAGGTTCCGAGGCAAGCCAGGCCAAAGTCTGCTTCGGTTTGTCACCCTCACAAACAGTCACCGCACATGTGGATCAGAGGGAGATTTGCCACCATGCAACTAGTTTGATACCAAGACAGCGGTGGATTCTGTATTGGTGTACTCGTAGCTGGGCTTTCTGATGGAAATGATCGCACCTAGACACCCAGGAACACCTCCCAGCCAGGATGAGGCGGTAAACCGTAAGGAGGAAAGTTCAACAGTGTGGTCCCCAAATGCCAATACAGAAGGCACAAGTCATAAACACTTTAAGGCTTTACTGCATAGAGAGGTCGTTAATGCTACAAAAACTAAAACAAAGAGCAATCATATATAGGTGCAACGGTTTAGCTGTGATGGTTGCCTTTTGCGTGCTCCTCTAAGCACTCGAGCAATAAGGCTTTTTTGAACGCTCTTCGGAATACGCAAGTTTTTCCTTATCTTCTGTTCAACCAAGTGTCCACAATGTTACGATCTCCTATCGTATTAAATCGTTGTTAAATAGGTGAAAACTTCCAGTTCGTTACATTTTGAAAGGTTGGTATCTTTCTAGGTGCGCGTGTAGGGCTGCTATCGAAGACGCCCTGCAATACTCTTGAGGTCGGTCTCCACGCCTCAGTCTCGCCAAGCCTTCCCTCTCTCCGAGTTTGGTAAATTGGTACCAGACTTGTCTCGGAGGATAGCAGCACAGAGTCGATACAGGGTAGGCCACCGTGAGTCATTTTAAAGGTCAGATATGAATTCAATCACCTCCAATGATGTTAACGATGCTTAGCGAAATCGAAATCGTTGCACATCCTTCAGAAAATGACCAACGTGGAGAGCTTTATCTTTTTATCATTTAGTAGGTTTTCATTGTTACCATATACGTCTGTCCCTCGTCCACAACAAGCTTCAAACAAATTATAACACATTCCTTCCATTGTCACAGCACTGAGCGTCCTCCTCTATGATTGACGTTGCAAAATGCATCCACTGACTTATCTAGTCTTGGAATTATCGCTAAAACACTTCACATGTGTAACATGACTTCTGACATTTATTGCACAGCTGTATGCTTCTTTCTTCAAGCTGCCTTTCCGAAATCCTTCTCTTGCTTGTACGAAGAATGAATTCCCCAATGCGATCTTCACCACAGTGTGTTCTCTGAATATATTGTTAACTTGCCTATGTAACGTTTCAACTTCGAGTACATTAATGCCTGGTCAGTTGGTGTGTGAAGAAGTGAGGGTTCAATTGCTTGTCCTAGGTTTTTGTTTTTACCGCTTTACCTTTGCTGTTATGTATTCCATAATCCACTCGCTTTTTCAAGCTAAGCTCTCAATCTGAACTGATTATTCCAACAATTTCTCCACTCGAGTACGCAGGGTTGGAATGGCAACTTTAGGCTAGTTGAAGTACCAGCGCACGTCTCTGTTACAAAACAGAGCGCTGGGAGGAGTATTGAATTGGAAAACTGAGCGCGGAGTTTTGGGTCCAGTAGTTTGTCGGTGGCTTTCTTGAGTCCCGAATGCTGATAATTTTGCCCTCTTTCTTCAATCCAATACCTTGTTCATTGTTGATATCTATGCTCATTAAACCTCTAAGATATATGTGGGATGTGTTGTCTGTAATCAGAGAACGATCCAGATCGCTTTCGCACCATGAGTTCTACATAAACAGGGTCTTTGTCTTATTTTCAATCCAGTCATTTTCCCTCTTTGTTGAGCTGACTGAACGTTGTCTCCCTTGTATCTCTTATACTCTTCAAGAGGATGATCACGTTATCAGAAAAGTGATGATTTGACAGAAGTACTCCTTCAATACATATGTCCTTATCATCACAATCCAGTCGTTTCATTATCCATTGTAGTAAGGTAATGGAGAATTTTGGAGAGATGCTGTCATCTGGCCAGACCCCTCGATTGGGAATGGTAAGCGATAAATACAAAAATGTATTTTAGAAGTGCTGCTACGACAATACTCAGCTAGAGCTCCTTGCGGGGTCCACAGGTTCCTTAACTAGTACTAGTGTTATTGCACTTGGTTCAACATTGCCAAGTGTTTTTTTAGCCGGTAAAGGTAGGACAACGTGTAAATGTATTGTCGACGGATCTGTACGACTCGCGGTAATGTTTGCATATTGTCCATGCAGTGGTGGTATCCTCGTCATTATCCTGCTTGTTCAACTAGTTACTCGATTGAACTCGACTCAACATCTCAAGTGTTTTATATGTGGAGTAGGATCACCTTCGTGAACTGTACAATCAGCAAGTACATTGGGCGATACTTATTAAGATTCGGCCAACACTGTCGGGTAGCTTTAGCGCGGTTTGTGGTCTTCACTGGTCATGAATTTTTTCCCTTCGGAAATAAAATGTCACATGGTTACCTAGAAGCACATGTAGTTTGTGGCCCCCAGCACGAAAGAAGTCAACTGTAATATTATAGGATTTTGGAGCTGTGCTTCTCATCATGTTTTCTGCTGTAGTTCAAACCTTAGGGTATAGGATCTCCGACGGCTTTTTTTCTAGCAGAGATTTCGGGGAACAAGACAGGAATTGTAGAACGAAAAAGATTGCTTCAGAAATTTTTGGTTCACAACTATAAGCCATCTCGAAATGTGATAGTAGTTTCATACTTTTTATTAGGACGAATAGCAAAGCACTATAGTTTTACTAACCTAGTGGTTCTTCCTCAGACTAGATCGTTTTCACGCAGCTTCAGATAATTTTTCTGTCCACATCGGCGCAAGATTTTCTGCAAAAGCTGGGTCAGATATGTTACAGTAGGAATAACCTCCACTTTTTTCTCATTTTTAGCAGTGATGAAAACATGTTCTTAACTTCTTGTGTAAGGACCTGAGGTGAGTTAGGCACAACTTTTAAGTACTTTGGTACAAAGTACAGTTTAAGTACAAATCACTCTTTGTGGCATGCCGCCATGTTCGCTTATTCCGGTTCCATTGACAACATGTTTAGTCCGAGATTTGATCGACTCTCACCAGTTGCCTTTCCACCGACGTCCAAGAGAGGAGATACCATCGTACGAAAGATACCAAGGTTGGGGTTTTACTGATTGAGTGATTGGTTGGTCTCTGCCGTCCCGAGGTTACTCTTGCCAAAGACTTCTTCAGCTCTTCACCACCACAAGCAGCCGGCGGCCCATGTGGATCACAAGGAAATTTACTAACCACTGATTAATTTGATACCAGCTCAAGAGTGACTCCTGGTAGTGGGTTTCCAAGTGGGAGCGTCAAACACCGTTTAGAGGGTTTTGCTAGAGAATAAACCTGGCGCCTATTCATGGGAGATCGAACCAAGAAACACTCCCACTAAGCCACAATTGATAGGAGGCGGTAGATCACTGATGGAAAATCGGCCAACCGGAAAGACGTTTATCCACCTCCAAACAAAAACTGGACAGTGAAAACTCACAATAGTTTGCGCTTGCCTCGCTAAAAACCTGTATAACCAAAATGAATGCCGACCAATCCGACAAAATTCATTCTGGAAATAAAATAACCGGGATCAAGGAAGAATCCCAAGCTTCACATTTTCAAATACGCGATAAATACACGTTGCTTAGAAAGGGCCGGTCTAGAGAATTCTGCTGGAGTAATTGAAATACCACCGAGCACTCTAAGACGCTAGCTAGGTCGCAACCGCCTATGTGACCGTCTATGCACAATGCAAAATTGCATAATATGTGCAAGTGGTACAACACGATTGCTTGAGCTCGGGTACGATTTGTCTGATCTCATGGAAAGCGTACAGAGATGATACATCGGCGAAACGAGTAGACCACTGTGCATCCGTGTAGAAGAACACCCAGTTAGCAAATTTAAAATTAAACTAAATGCTACACTAAACGCGTATAAGACACAGGGACATCGCGGGAAATAATTTAAAGTATGTAGAAGTCACCATCCTCGCGCAGCAATCGAAAACTTTATCGAGCAAAACTCTCGAAGCATTCTGAATGGATTCCAAGAATCTGAAAATGAACTGCAGCTACAAATGCCTTGTCATAACGATTAACCTCACACATCATTTAAGAATGATATTTTAATGTGAGAAGCACATTACCCATCTATGTGAATTCTGTGTGGTTGCTCTTCAAGTGAAATACTCAGTGGAAGACTTCCAGGAAGCGGTAAGCGTGCCAAAAAGCTATCATGTTCTCATTGTGACTGAAATCTAGGTTCGTACTTTTTCTATGTTGGTTACGGAGGTGTTAGCAGTCAACTTGAGCTTTCCAGGTCTAACGTTTCCAGATTCCGATGAAGGCGAAATCCACCCAAACGTCAGCCTTTTGTCAAAAGATAATCATATAACAACTTCGTGCTTGCTCATCGAGAAAGTAATGAATAACTTCATATTATTTTAGTGGTGAACACTTTTAGCAAGTTCTTACTGCGATGTTGGAAGCGAACCAGATTTTATTTGTCGAAGCATCTTCACAGAATTCTTCACTTTCAGCTGTTAACATTTCCAAATTTGGCATGACTTGCTTTATTCATTGGCAAAAAAAGCTAGTTGGATACCGCAGTATAAGCTTACTCACTACATGGAGAGAGTTCGACTGTTCTTGATTATCGAAACTCTTCTGAAAGCTGATATCACCGTGTTCTCACGATATATAACATATATATAATTATACATATACAACAGGTAATTGCACAAAATATTATATTTTTTGTTTTTATATGACCCGGGTTCACGTCTAATGTGCGGTTCCCAGCACTTCTCACATTCGATTCGTTTCCTCGCATCCATCATCCGCAAAGGTTTTCCAACTTTTACGTGTGGTTTCGGCCCCGCTGATCCAATCGATTCTCCTTGCAGTCGTGAGATAGCCCACAAAATAATCTAACCATGCCTACTTACCTGTTTGATACTTGAACGACCCCTCATCACTAGTTGTGCGGGCCCCAGCATAATCACCATTTTTCGGAGACTTGCTGGTTAAGCCATTGTGATTCCCTGGAATCCCGAGGACAGCCTAGCCAAAGTCTGCCCCAGGTCGTCACCACGACAGGCAGTCGCAGTCTTTGTGGATCAGAGAGAGATTTACAACTATACGACTTTGATACCAAGAGGGTAGTGAATCCTGTTATTGGTTCACTCTTAGCTTGGCTTCTTGATGGGAACGCCGGACTCCTTCTCGGCTTAGAAGACCTTGCCGGAGGGACGAATCACCCACTGTACTTCGCAATCCGACACCAAGAACACTTTTCAACCACGATGAGGCGGTAAACCATTGAGATGAATCTAGCCATACTTGCGAATAATTACTACAAGACAAGGAGACGAATGGAAAAGATTCTTAGATTGGAGCTACAATGAAGTCGTCCTCTAAGTGTCTAGTCCAGCAATTTTCTACTCTGTCAGATAATAAAACTACTCTTCATGCTGATGTCAACGGTTATGTTCATCTTTAGTGATTCAGTGGCGCTTCCTTTTTTTTATTGGAAACAATTTTTAAAAACTTACCATATGCTAGAAATTATTAGAACGCCAAAAACGCTTTATACAGTCAAGAAATTTCTATTCCTTACACATGAACATTCTACCTAGACACTCCCATGCAATGTAAAAGGATGAAGGATAAAGCTCTCGGCGTTGATCAATTCTTGAGGGATGCGCCATGCAGTCGACTTCATTAAGCATCGTTGGAAAGTAATTGAATGCATATCTGGCCTTTAGGAGCCAGTGCTGCTATCCTCCCAGACAAGTCTGGTACCAATTTGCCGGCCGCTTTGGAATGGAAAGTTTGGTGATCCATGGACGCGAAGATCGATTCCACATATGTGTTGCAGTGCGCCTTCGACCACTGCGCCACACGGGCCTTCTAGGCAATGTGCCAACATTAATTCACCAAGATGCATGCAGATGCAAGATGTGCATGCAAGTCTAAAAGTTTACAATAAATAACTCTTCCGCGAGGGGTAAATCTGGAACTGTTTCTAATAAATAACACCAACCTATTGTGCCAGATATCAACACGGTTAATATACTAGATGGCTGGCGTGGGAGACCAGATAGTTGTCTGTTGACATTTCGTGACATAAAGTCGAAAAAAAAAATGAACATCTTAAAGCACAATTATGTCTCGTCACTGAAGACAAACAAAGTCCTCTATTGCATGTCAAACGCGGGTGGAGACTGCCTTTATTGTGATAAAGGAGAAAAAATGAAGCGTTAGGCCGTGATCAATTTCTGAGGGATGTGCCATATCCCGACTTCATATAGCATGGTTAGAGGTGATTAAGCGCATATCTGGAACGCATGATAACTGCAGTGGACTACCGAAAGTTAGTAGTGCGATCTTACTAGATAGGTCTGGTACCAATTTGACGACACTGAAGGGATAGAAAGGCTTGAAAAAGAAGGAGAAAGGGGACCGGAGCTCAGTATCGAACCAACGACCACTTGAGTATTTCACGGCATCTCTAACGACTTCGACACACGCGTTTCTTATTTATGATAACAGCTTACAAACTAAAGCAAGAAAGAGCCTTTTTTGAATGGCAAGGCGGCTGTTTTCCTTGTTATGTTTTTTTTAAACTCAATGACAGCAGAACAGTTTTTCTTCATGCCAGTTATCGCGCTTTCCTGAAGAAAAGATTATTCAGGTTGCAGGTGTCCTAGAAAAGAATCGGTGATGAAAGGTCGTTAAATTAATGGCGAAACATTCATGACGAGAGCCACTTAGGAATATCTTTGTCGTGCAGGCACCTTCGTCTACTCATCCGTTCTTGATCACGTCGACTCACACGAAATCCTGAGCACTTCACTTGGCCAGTCTATCTAGCAAATGTTAAAATTTTCTTATAAATTTGTTCTCTTCCTAGAATAGAAAAGATTAAAGTCCGTTTATCACTAATTTAAATCATAAACCACATATCATTTAAAAACCATACTGCCTGAACTTCAACGTCGGATTTTCTCTTCTAATAGTTAGCGCTTTGTTATGCAGAAGCCTTCTTCCAATGAGTTAATGATTTTCAATACCTTAAAATGTGAACTTCACTTTCTCAGTATTGTACAGATTTTTCCATTGAATCATTAAGAATCGTACACTGCAAGATTGGCTTTAAACGTTTCGTGATTGAAGCGAGAGTGATGATGATGATGGGTGAAGATGTCGACATCTCACTTTCATCGACGTCAGACACTTGAAGGCGTTAGTAGAATTAGATCTGTATACAACCTTTACGATATCCTTTAAAACCTTATTTCCATTCCTGCTGCCGTTATTTGTCGCTTGCCACATAGATGGACAGTAAAGAATGGCCAAGCGGGGAAATAAGATTTCACCTATGCGGGAAAAGGAAACTTCCTTGGTCAAGATGAAATGGGTTCCCTAGGCCGTTCGAAATGATATGACTTAGCTTTACTGTTATATCTTAATACACACAGTCGTTATTAGAATCTGTTGTATTGCACAATGAGTTTTGAGGTCTAGGCACACCTCTAGTCATGATCAGACGTTGGATTAGTGTGGATGGCCAATCAGAAAGGAATCACTTCACATCACAATGTAGTAATCTGGCGCGAAGATAACGGTTGATTCGGTTGTGCTGGAAATTCTTGCCAGCAATATACACATCTGCCAGGTTCTTGACTGAAAACGACGAGATTTTCGACAGCCTTTCAAAAGCAGTCATGGAAGGTTCTTTGAAAGCTGTTACCAGTGGGCGGCCAAGATTCATCTCATAAGTAGCTGTTGAGACGCCATCGAAAATTCTCTGGATGTGGTTATTGGGGAGCTTGAAAAGGTGCAACTCTTTACCAAAAAAAGTGGTCCTTGTGAAGGATATAAAAAAGTTTAGTAGCTTAATTCGATAATCATCTGCAACATTACCTATTCAAATGTGACATCTTATGAATATATACCCAACACTTTTTCAAAGACCTCATCGAGCTTTTTGATAGCACTCTTTAACTGTAAGCTTATAACTACGGTTGAAAAGCCTTTGATAGATTATCTTTTTGGATGTTTCGGCTTACACAAAGTTGTTACAAAACTTTCGTTCGGTTAGCGTTTAAATAAAAGTCAGCTCCCAAAACTTTTAGTCGCTTGGCCTGGGTGTTGACTAATCGTCGCAATCTATTTCTAAGCTCTTTTGAAAAGCATTTATAGGCTTCGTCTTTGTTGAGCAACTACAAACGTCGTCAGTTTCAGTAGAATATCCACTTCTCATCGCATACCGCAATACTGTTGAGAAATAGGGGGCTTAGTGGCGTTAAAAGCTTGGAACAGACTATTTATTAGCTCTCCTTCCATTCCGTGCTTTTTCATGTCATTCAAACAACCGTCAGATCACTGATGTCGACCTTTTCCGTAAATCCTAAGCAGATTTTAAAAGTCTCAATAGTCGTTTTCAGATAGTCGTGGTCAACGGTTACCTTCCGCCTTCTACCTTCCGCGTTGTTGTGGCTCATATAAGACTTGAGACTTTAGAACGGTAATGTAAGGTCGTCAAATCAAAAATATGGTCTTGCATAACTGAACGAATAGAACCTACATAACAGCCTTCAGCTCTGATCATTGCGAATTGGAATAAACAAGTGCGCAAAGCTTTCTCCATGGCTCCTAGTACATTCATAAAGTACGTAAATAGTCATGCGAGATGAAGAGGTTCCTTTTTATCCAAATGCTTAACCACAAGACATATACCACGTTTATTAAAAAGTAGTACAAATACACAGCTACTGAATGATCACACGATTTCGACCATTGGCATTATATTGTTTAAGAAACAAAGTAATAGTTGTACTCCTCGAATTTCAGTCTCAGGGTGTTGAAAGTGGGCATAATGCAGGAAAAGACAACATTTATGAGACAAGTTCCAGGGAGTAAACAAGCCGTAAAGAAGACCACTTCAATCCAACTTGTATCACTTGTGCCATGACTGAAACGATGCTTATTAAAAATCAAGAAACAGTAATTTTTCGTATTTTTGTTGAGCAAACGCGAGGTGTTATTATTCCTTATTCACGAAGTATAATGTGCTTTACTTCCATGTGATTTCTGTGCGGTTGGTCTCTACGTGACATACTTAGTGGAAACCTCATAGAAAGCGGCTCTGAGGAAGGCGAAACCCGCCGAAACGTCAGCTTATTCGTGAATAAGGAATAATAACACCTCGCGTTTGCTCAACAAAAATACGAAGAATTACTCGATCAATGCCGAGGTCGATCGATAGGAAAGTCGGTCGTGGGAGTTACTTCAAGAAACAGTCAAATTCAGGGCACCATTCAAAAATCCGTAAGCTCGCCCGGAAAGGCAATGAAGATCAGCAAAGACTTTCGTCGTGTATTGGTGGGTATTAAACTTTGCCGCCTTGTAGATAGAAAGGAGAGATCATTTTCTCAGCAGTAACGGCAGTAATGGCGTGAACGGCGCTTGTGGAGCAGTGATCGGAGGCTACCTGCAGTACACACATGGGATCGATCCCTGTGCCCATGGCTCATCAAGCTTTCCATTCCTCCGGGGTCGGCGAATTGGTACCAGACTTGTCTGGAAGGATAGCAACACGGCTCGATATATCTGTTGATCATCACGAGTCATTGTAAGGGCCGGATATGCATTCAATCACTTGCAACGATGCTTAATAAAGTCGAATGCATGGCGCATCCCCTCAGGGATTGATCAACGCCGAGAGCTTTATCCTTTATTTTATCCGAAGCTAGTAGTGTTGAGACCGTCAAGTGTTGAAGTGTTGAAAGATCTAGACCTGGCGCTCTCAATATCCAGCCGGAATGCGAAGCTCTGACCTTCGAAATAAATCTGTCACATCTTCGAGATCCAGGAGAACACACATCGATAACAAAACATAGGTAAGCCGATCACATAATGAGAAGAACAGACGACAGATGGACGAAAAGAACAGTTGAGTGGACTCCAAGAGAATGCAAGCGTCCCCTAGGGCGGCCACCTACACGTTGGGTGGACGTGTTCGTAAACAAAGTTAAACAGCTGTACCCGCAGCCGTAGTTGTTTTACAAATTACTGTATGAGACTCGCACGCGCTACCATGCTCGAGCAAGACCACCAGCATGAACTACGTTTACGAGAGAAAGAAACGAATGGCAAATATGCTGGAGTCCGCTCAACTCATAAAGATGGACCGTCCGATATCCTAGTAAGTGTTGAGACCGTTCAGTGACTGACGATTTTTAAAACAAGAGCTTCTTAGTTGGATTGTTACAAGATGTCCTACACAGTGAGTACTGCTATGTTGTTACAAATATTTTTTCCTTGTAATCTAAATTTTATGAAATAGTTTCTTGCTGATTGATTCTTATCAGTTGCATTCTGCTGTTCGCAATATTATGCGAAAAAGTGAGGAAAGAGGCCTAGATGTCAATGTGATTATAATGCATACCTTTTCAAAGTTTTTCCAACACTTGTGATGAGTCCATAGATTGCCCAGTATTCGAGCCAGAGGCGAGCACCTTCCAGATTCTCGGTAGATAAGACAACAATGGTGCAAATAGCAGGAAACACTAGCGCCTTAATCATAGAATAATCTTAGCTACAAATCGAGATCTATATGAATAACAAAGTATCATGTTTTCATATTTAAGGTGGCAAATGTGAACCACCTAAGTGATACCATTACCAAAACAAGGAGCCCAGTTTCTTAATCGCAGTGAAGTCAATTCAGCTCAACTGTTCAATTTATCACGAATCTTTCATACTATTGTGAAACGACGTTTCAACCTATATCAACCTTTATTTGACCCTACACTGGTTCTACTGCTCTAACTGCCAAGCTTGTGATGAAATGGGTACTCCGATACACATTACCCCTTTTTTCCGTTAACGCTGGATTCTTGTAAAAGCTTCGCTATGTGCCTCTGTGCACTCGGAAGGTAATTTGTTCGACCTAACAAAATCACTTCACAGGAGCTTCACTAATGAAGGATAAGGCTTTCGGAGCTGATTAGCTTCTGAGAGATGCGTAGTGCATTCAACTTCACCAAGAATAGTAGATGTGATTGGATGTATATCTTTGTTAGCCTCTTTGTCCTCCTAAAGAAGCTCTGGCATATATGTCATATATACATATATGTCAACAAATTTGCCAACCAGGAAAGATGGAAGAATTACTGAGACCAGGGCATTGAAATGAGAATCAGTGTGCGTTGCAAAGAATTTGCAACCACTGCGCTGTACGCACTCCTAGGGCACCACTGCTAGGTTTTGGTTACTTTGACTCGCAGTTCTGTGATGTGTCGGCAATTAATTTCTCTTGCACAATTTGAGCTGTGTTCTCCACATTCTTTGACAACCACTAAGACATTGTCGAGCATCAAACAAACGGATTTTCAGGAATCGCCCCTTGCTGCTTCAACATGGAACAAAAGTGACCACTCATTTGCGCCTACATGAAAGAGTTGTCTTTCCAGATGTTGGTCAAAGTTTGCGAAATCTTAGCCTATGCAAGCATGTACTACACAGTATTTCCATCTTTTTTTAGTTCCATTGTGTTTTGTTCAAAATCCGAAACTTCGAGATGGTAGGCGATAGTGGCTTTGAATTGTGGATTTTTTACACCATCAGAAGTCGCTCTGCTATCGATTTTGTCAAAAATGTCGAAACTTTAGCCGAAAAAACCTATTCATCAATTTTGTGTGGGCTCAATAGCTTAAATATATGTTTGTTAAAAATCCTCCCAACGGTTTATCGCCTCATCGTGGCTGGGAGGTGTTCTTCATTGCTAGCTACGACGTGTAGCGGGAGATTCATCTCACAGCAGGGTCTCCAAATCTGAGGAGTCCGGCGTTTCCACCAGTGAACCCAGGTAAGAGTTAGCCAATACCAGGATCCGCCATCGCTCTATTATCAAACTAGTGGTGGCAAATCTCGCTCTAATCCACAAAGGCGGTTACCAGCTGTGGTAGCGACTACGTAGGACACACTTTGGCCTGGGTGACCTCGGGACTCCAAGGAACAGCAATGCCTAAACCACCAAGACTCCGAAATAAATGGAAGTCGTGCTGGAGCCTACACAACCAGTGAAGACGGGCTATCCAAGTACCCAGATAAGTAAGCTTGTTAAAAATGTTTATTAACTACTGCAGTTGTGCTATAATTTTTTCCTAGGTTGTTTCTAGTGTAAGTTTATATGCAATGTATTTCTGGTTAATTTGCGATCGCTATGGATACTGTTTTTTCTCCGGTCATGTTTGTTACTGTGGTGAAGTAGCTGGTAACACAGTTGGTTCGATGCGTCAACGAAGCCCTTAACTTGTATGGAACAATAATCCCTAATTTCGTTAGGCCTGCGGTTTCATCTAAAGAAGGCTTTGAAGCGGCGGATGATCTACTCTGTTATTAGAATCAACATACAGCTGGTTGACTAAATTTTCCTATGGAAAGAAAAACTACAGTTAGAAATAGTCAACAGTGACGGTTAATCCACTCACCACTACGCAGTACAACAACGTGAGTAAATCATTACGAAAAAGCAATGCGGAAACAGCACAGCACATCGCATAGAACAAATACTCCCGCCGTAATGTAGTGATCCTCTCAAGCTCTTTCCACCTAAAATTGATTTTAAAAAAGTTTATCATCAACAAATTCGCGACTACATGAATCACATGTGATTCATGCGTGACCAAAAACATCTTAAGATTTCAATCTAAGCATGCATATGTCAGCTTATAGATTTTTATATCTGAAACCAGAATCACTGGGCTCATTAAACTTAAATCATTAAGCTGCATGACTTCTTGTTCTAATTCATTCTAACATGCTGTTGTCCTAGAATTCAAGACCGTTTTTTCTCGCCCTTCTGCACGTGTCGTATCTCGAGAAGCTAAAGGGATTGAAGAAGCAGGGTTTTGTTCACTGAGGCAAAATATGGCTTCCTAATCGATATTGCCGTCGTGCTATGGTTTTAATGTTAGGGTTCAGCATTCCCACTACTGAGCACTTTTGAGGACCTGCATTCTGAAAGCTCCTGTTAATAATTTATAGTACCGAGCCGTTTTACCTTGCTAACACCTCGATATTTATTTTGCTTTCTGGTATTAGTTTCCAGGGTCACAAGATTTACTCACTCAGCGATAAAAATTGAAAAAATCAAGGGCAGCAGATAGTTTAGTCTCCATCAGTGACACAATCATTTAGTTTCTAGGAAACGAACTGGTAAAAGTCGGCTTCTTCCCCGTTTTTATTGTTCAATTCTTAACAGCGCGAACGGCAATTTTTTGAGACTTAAATGGATAATGACGTTAAAATATCTTCGGAAATCATTTGGAAATTTAAGCCAATCAGTGCATAAAAACTTCTACCGACGACACAAAAGAGTCGGTTACAACATGGCAAGTTAAAAAGGAGAAAGCATAAAGCTCTCGATGTCGATCAACGCGCCAGGGATTCGACCCCATTAAGCATCGTTTGGAGCTGACTAAATGCATATGTGGCCTTTACAATGACTCGCGATAGCCTACCGATGTATCGAGCAAGTGCTGCTATCCTCCTAGATAAATCTGGTACCAATTTGCCGACCCCGGAGGGAGGGAAGGATTGGTGAGGGCCGATTCCACGTGTGTTTCAGCGTGCCTCCGGCCACTGCGCTGCACCCGCCTACCGGATGACCTTCTGCGTGTGAAGCAGACGTGATATTGGCAAGTTAGGGCCCTGAAAACTTATCACAAAGCTGAATAATGTCGTACTCTTCTGATCCGTTATCAAATCAACTCCACGTAAACATGAAAAAATGTCTGTTAAAGAAGCCTTGTATCCCAGCTGTAATTCCCTCATTTCTGTTCTCACATTTGGTGGTTCGCACTTTGATGATCATACAGATAGTTACAAATCACGATATTCATCTTATCGAACGTGACGTCTTGCCATCCGTTGATTAGACGCACTTTTACAGGTTGCGCGGCTGAAATGTAACAGTTCTTGCTTTGAAGAGTAAACACGACTTAACGAAATCACCATTTCTGCACTGATTTGAAAAGAGGCGTCCCATATTTTCCAACAAGAAAAATGCAAAAACTCCACTCATTCAAACGAAAATGTAATTTATGGTTTCCTTCTGAGAAACTAAAATTAGGAAAATTCTCTTGTCATTTTATTTAACTATGTCTTAGAATCTGCTCGTCTCACAAGAGATAAAGGATAAAGGATTAAGCTCTCGATGTCGATCAATCCCTCACGGATAGGCCATGCATTCGACTTCATTGAGCGCATTTGAAGGTGATTGAATTCATATCTGGCTTTTACAATGACTCGCTGTCTCTTAGTGATGTATCGAACCAGTGCTGCTATCCTCCCAGACAAGTCTGGCACCAATTTGCTAACCACTGAGGCATGGAACCCTTGGTGAGCCATTGGCACGGGAACCGATCCCAGGTGTATTGCAGGGTGCCTCCGACCACTTTACCACAAGCGCCCTTGACACTACGCGAAATATTTGAGTGGGTGACATATTTTTCTACTAAAAACACAGGATGTTTTTCACACTGCCACCAGAGTGGATTAAGATTGCGTAGACTCCACAATCGACTTTCAACTATCGTCGGCGTTTGTGAATAATCTTATAACCTTCTAGAGAGTATTGTCTATGAAACAAGGAACATTCTTTATATTCTGTAAAGAACAGAGAATTCTCCCTCTCCTAATGAATTTTGCTCGCTCCATCCGTAAATTGTTTCCTAACACCCGGCTCATCTACTTTTTTCACAGCCAGCAGGAAAATATTGAGTCGAATATTTGTCTGCTAGTAGCTGCACACTTATAAAAACTATTGTTTGAGTAGGCCCTTTAACACCTCGCTATCTTTTTGTGTCATAACGTCGTATGCTACAAAAACACTAGCTTGAAAAGAATCGCACCCACTCCAGTAGCATTCGCCTTTCATTAGTAATTTGAAAGTCCCACTAGCCATTTCTGCTCATTTGTATTTTCTTCATCACCTTCTTCTTGCTTTCTTTTGTTAAATTGCAGTTCTACACATCCTTTGTTCTCTACTACCTCGCCAATTTCTTGCTAAAGTTGCTGCCTTATCGATAGTGTGTTTTCACTCACATTAGCTTTGCTTTTTGAACCCGTTCTCGTTCTATTGTTATCACGTGTAAAGGTGAAAAAAAAACCAAAAAAAAACCCAAGTCTGGGGTACACAGCATCATGTAAGGACCGGCGTGGTCTCATGCTACACTTCGCTCCAACGAACAGTTCGATCACTAGCATTCATTATCGCAACCCGACCCCATGGGTTCATCTTGCGTCGGCATCCTTGAATGTTTAGCAGCAAGTCGACTTCACGGTTCGATTTCACCGGCCACCTTTCCAATATAACAAACCTTTAAGGATAATAGCTTCGTTTTGTCGCGAATATCTTGACTGGGCAACGTTGCAACACAAGCAAGCCAATTGCAGACCACTAGTGACTCGCAGAAGACACAACTTCGTCTTTTCGTCGGGCAAATCAACACTTCAAGCGACGAGCATGTAACTAATTGTTCTACTCACTCTCTATTTGCTCACTTCACAGCACGATTAGTTTCGTCAAATTTAGTGTTTCCATAGGCGTGTTTTTGGAGGATTTCTGACCAACTAATACCCTAGCTAGTAAAGAAAAGCGTAACTTTGAAACCGTAATATTGTCCCACTCAGTTTTCAGCGCCTACTTGATTAGTGAATTTAAGAACGAGGCACAAATATGTAGTGCCACAGTATCTGAACAAGGATGATCAACACCGGAGACACTGTCGGCTTCATCTTCCTTTCTTAACTTCTATTGAAAGATGATGTCAGTTCACCCTAATCTTCAGGTAGATATTGTACGGTGTCCGCTATGACACCCACCACGTGACCAGTTAATTACCAAATGAGGAAAAGCAAGAAATCTACACTGTAAAACAGATTTTCTGACTCCAGACCAAATTTCTGGTTCCTGGAACGACTGTCGCAGAAGCTCATGGGTTTGAACCATTGCACCACATCCGTTGTGGTAGCATGGAGTTGAAATGAAACGAAACTGTAGTGGACTTGCACAATTCGCAAAAATGAACTATCTAATGAAAGTCTAAGCAAACATATAAACTTTCTGGAGCCGCAGGAGTGTTAGTAATGATATTGATGAGAGCAACTATTGATACTGTTAGCTTAGTAGGAAGACGTCTGGGTGTTTTTAATGTGATTGTGACAAGGTCTAAGCTGAAATCAGTCAGAAAATTAGACTGTAGAAGATTCCAAAACTTCAGTTTATCGAAGGAAAACGTTCAGTTGGTGACTAGGAAACATAACGTATTGAAATTTAAACTTACTCATTGTGGTCTGACTAGGAGCAATCATTGACTGCAGTTTTTCAATGAGTGATGGTGTCTTCGCTTTCGGCGAATTTGGTGTATACTAAAATCATTTTTATGGAATCATCATTTTCGACCAGTTGTATGCTGGAGAAAGCTAGTGCTTTCAAACGATCACGCAACCGTATCAACTACTACGTATCGTTTAAAAGCACACCCGAAGGGGTACGTACACAATGGCAATATAAAATCCATGTTATCGACAGGGCATCTACATACCTTCAGCATAGCGCTGAGAATCAAGCCTTCAGTAAAACAACACGATGCGCTGCAGTGGTTATACCCAATTGTAGCCCTACTAGATTGTTAGCACTTGCGCTACGACTTGATCTCTGTAGGAGTCATAGAATGTGAATGCGATGGCTGCTTTCAAAGTTAAGTCAACATATTCCAACTTGGAGTGAATTTTATTACAATGGAAAGCTTTAAAATCCACAAGTTTTTGTCTGCAGGATAAGAATTTTTTATCGCGATGAAATTCTGATTTTCTGGAGCATATGCCATGTTTTTCTCCCCCTTTCTTACTTCAACGCTCATATTACAAAATAAATTTTCTTCGAAGGCAAATAAAAAAGCGTTATTTCGTCTACCATGACACTACGGTTTTTCCCCTATTTACATTTCAACTGCCAAGTTTCTGCTAAAAGCTTTAAAAGCTTCAGTTTTGCTAACATTTTTTCAATGAACTGATTTTAAAACATGTAGATTTGAAAGGGCAATGTATAAAGGGTAAAAAGGACAAAGCTCTCGGCGTTGATCAATTCATGAAGGATGCGCCACGCATTCGACTTTACTAAACATCGTTTAGAGGTGATCGAATGCATATGCCTTCACAATGATTCGTGGTGTTCTAGCGATGTATCGGGCCAGTGCTGCCATCCTCCCAGACAAGTTTGGTACTAATTTATCGATCCCGGAGGATAGAAGGCTTGGTGGGCCATAAGCACTGGGACCGATTCCACGTGTGTGTTGCAAGGCGCCTCCGAACACTGCGTCACACGCGCCCATTGAAATTTTTGACTTGAAAGAGCCCTGTATAAAAACCATAAATGCGACTATGAGGTTCTAAACTTCTAAAGTACCCAGATTATCGACAAATCACCGTCAATTTTCAAAAAATTAGCTTTGTCGCGAAAACTTTAATCATTGGAAGGGTCATTGTTGAAATGAAAGTTCGCTGTACCAAATTTTCGAAATTCAGCTTTACTTATTGGACCGAGAGCTATGTTGTACAGTTTTTTGAGGCAAAACAAAACTTCCACATTAATTCTAGTCACTTCAAATATTATCTCGAGTTGAAAATGCACGCCTTTATCTAGAGACCCACAAATCAACGAATGCCCTCATTCTGTCATGAACGAGTTATTGAAATGTTTGCAGAAGCGGTTGTTTTTGGTGGTTGAAGTGGAAAAGCTAGCGACGCGCATCTCAGTACTCCTAGTCGATCGAAGTCAACCATGAATTAGTCACTGTAACACTTTCCTAGTGGAAATTCGTTTTTAGAAATCCTTTTGATGCTTAACGTCTGTCAGATCGTGTTTTAGGAAACACCTCAGTACTAGCATTGAAAGCAATTTTAATTTTACTTCACAGTGTGATTAGTAAACGCATATTTTCTTTCGTGTGAAAAATCCCTCCTCCCGAAAATAAGAGTTTATTGCAAGATCGGCATGTTCTTCACGAAATTCATACGGCTCTAAAGTGCTGTGTAATGCTCCCCGCAAGAGTTTTATTTATTAGTAATATCTTCTGAGCAGTAAGTCTTACTTTTGAGCTCCTCAGTACCGTAACACAACTTTTGTAAACACATATTCTACACAATAATCGCTAAGGATTCTTCGGCGAAATGGAAGTCTATGCTGAGTATGAGTTGCTTCTGAGACATTGCTTAACAAATTTAACTAGCACCATAGATTACTATCACTTGTTTTTTTATTTTATTCTCAAAGACATGGATGTTTTTCACCGTTCACTTGGCTTTTATGACATATTTTCACACCTACTGTGCGTGTCCAAGCACTCCTTTCATTCCGCCCCATCCTTTGCATTCATCTACAGAGGTCTTTGAACCTTCCACGTGAGGGTTCGGCTGAGCTTTGAGGTTTGACCCAGACAAGTCCTCGTACTAATTTCCTGACCCAGGATGAATGAGAGGCACGGCGAGCTTGGGACGGGGTAGAACCAGCGCCGCGGTCATAGTAAACGGTATAAAAACCACTGCACTACCCGCTTCCTTGTTCATTTAAACTTTTTAAGTGCAGAGTCTCGTGTATGATCCCCTCTAAAAGCGTTGTATTACAATAGATTCACTTGCAAATTGCACGAATAGCTTTTGTTGTGGAACGAAACTAGCACCCATCCTCAAATAAGGGACGATTTCTTGTCGTAGGTGGCTGGGATGCCCTGAGGTAGTGGTGGGAGGATCGCATAAAATATAATCATCTACCAGAATCCATATTTCACTAAGGAAGAAAACTGAGCCGCACCTCAACCAACACGGGAACCCGAGTTCCTATATGAATTACGGTTAGCAAAATGACGAAATATAAGTGATTGGACCCGCACATGTGAAGGACTACTGTGGCAATGGTGAGAGAAAATGTCAATGAGAAACAAATAAGGATCGATTAGTGAAAAGTTCAAACCATCAACTTACGTTAAACACCAATTACTAGTTATTACCACTCATTGTCCTGTTAACTGTTATTTATTATTTATTATTGTTAACATTTGGGCGTCTTTGGCGCAGTGGTTAGAGGCGCACCAAAGTACATATGGGATCGATTCCCGCGCCCCTGGCCCACCAAGCGTTCCAGCCCTCCGGGGTCGGCAAATTGGTACTGGACTTGGCTAGGAGGATAGCAACACTGGCTCGATACATAGATAGGCTACTGCGAATCACTGTAAAGGCCTCATGTGCATTCAACCACCTCGAAACGATGCCTAGTGAAGTCAAATGCATGGCGCATCTCTCAAGGATTAATCAACGCCAAAAACTTTATTTTATTGTTAACATATATGTTATTATGTTACCAATATTACCAAAGATATGTTAAAATAGAAATTTGCATGAGATTTTTATCATTTAAATAATATTCTTATAGCGCGAGACAGCTGAGATATTTGCAAAACTCCGGACCCGCAGGTGTCTGCGATGAGAAACGAACACCCCATTGTCCTTTCCGGGGAGTAACGCGTTCACCACCACACAATTCAGGTCCTTTTTTTGGCCTGTCTCTCAGCCAGTTCTATCGATCACTGCCATCAGCAATCGCCTGTCAGCGGGATTGATCTGAGGAGTACAAATCAGCATTGAACCCAGTTAAGCTCAGGATATAGTTGAAATTCACAATGCTGACTTTTTTATTTACTACCTTCTACGGGCTTTAACGGTAGGGTATTATTTGTGAAACAATCACAATGATGCTGAGACATTTTATCGATAGCTAGCTGAGAGACAGGCGAAACGAAGGACCCGCATTGGTATGGTGGTGACCACGTTACTCTCCAGAAAGGACAATAGCGCGTTCGTTCCCCACCGCAGACATCTGCGGTCCGGAGTTTTGTAAATATCTCGGCATCATTGTGGTTGTTTCACAAATAATACTCTGCCGTTAAAGCTAGAAAAAGACAGTGAGTAAAAAAGTCAACATAGCACAAGACAGTATTTGAAACTTCCGGCTTACTTGGGAAAAAACTGACTTCGAATCGTCTTAAATATCATTCGCTCCGAATAAATCGATTAGACTGGACCCATCAAAAGGTTTTTACTCTAAAC
This sequence comes from Angiostrongylus costaricensis, assembly GCA_900624975.1. Taxonomy (NCBI): domain Eukaryota; kingdom Metazoa; phylum Nematoda; class Chromadorea; order Rhabditida; family Metastrongylidae; genus Angiostrongylus; species Angiostrongylus costaricensis. The sequence goes on from UYYA01000482.1 coordinate 45,341, forward strand.
AAAAAGAAAGATTTAGGTGTAAGTACGATAGTTGTACCTTCATCGGCACCGGGCGGAGCACATCTTGTGGCATCTCAACAGAACAGCAGCAATTGTGGAAGAAGCTCGACCTGTCAGGCAACTGAATGTAGTACGAATGACTTCTCCATGAGTATCTTGTTGATAAAATATTTCTTAATGATAGATGTGAGATTATTGATAGATGACCACAATGTTGCTGAGATATTTGCACAACTCCGTACTGCAGGTGTCTGCGGTGGAAATAGAACACGCTGTTACCCTCACCGGGGCTACACTCCCTGCTATGAAAAAGAGTAGGCGGTAAGTAGAAAGGATTACTTGGTTAGATAGTTGGATATTTGGATGGCCCATCTGCAACTATTGTGCGGGCCCCAGCATAATGTTCACTGTTTCGGAGTTTTGCTAGTTTAATCATTTGCAGGTTCTGACCTCCACATTTTCGAAGAGATCAGACCAATGTTCATACAAAGCCAGCATGAACTTCCCGCTCATCATAAGAATTTCACAGTTTTCAGCTGATAGTGCCCCAATGGGGTCTTTAAACTTGTTCTTTAGCACAGATCCGTACACAGTGAAAGAAGAGCACGTTTCCATCTGTTAGCCGTCGACTCGACTTTTCTGGGTTGTGAATGAACATTTTTTAACAAAGTGGACTACCTCCAATTCACAGGAATTGGAACGGCGATCGGTTCTTGGAGCATCAATCACAGATCCTCTTGCCATGAGTTATTCATGAATATTATTTATTACCTTTGCGTGAAATTGAGCATGTCTTACTTTAATGGTCCTCCATACATAACCCTTACACCTGAACAACGTGGTCTTCAATCTTCGTAATGTGCTGCTAGTCGGCCACGCTCTTGCAAGATAACACGTTTAAATATGTTTATAAGGCCTCCAAATTTCAAACAAATAATCGGTCTGAAAGAAGCAGCAACTCGGATTTAATTCCCATACAGCAGGACCACACAAACAAAGATCGAGAAAGGTATCGCTCTATATAAAAAATTGGAAGAATTTTAAAATACGGGCTCACCTTTTAAGTACTCTTTAGATATTATTGTGTTTTTGAGATTATACGAGACTGTTAGCACATTATCACCTACGACATAACTTATTCGTACAATAATCCACTCCAGTGGATTTGACTTAGTGTGAAGACGAAGACCCACAGCGCAAGACTGTGAACAATACTCGGACCGCTCCGGCTATGAACGAGGCAAGGGCACCAAAACGCTGGCCATAATGAGAATTTGATATCACCTTGGTGTAAGCTCATGATTGCAACAAAATATTGATCATTCATGCCGAGGGTAAATGAAAACAGATTTTCATAGAGCATTATCAGCATCCAGGTTTATTGCTAAGTTCACAGGAAGGTGGTCCGATATTTTACCATGATTAGAGAAGTTTAATGATGTCACCATCTCAAAACCAGCAACAATTCAAGCGTTCGAATAGTGATACATTAGGCGACATAACCGCTGTGGAAAATTGATGTTGCTGGAAGTTTAGCCGCACTAGCGATTTGTTCCCGCCGCTATGCAAGCTTATTAATAAAAGGAAACTGGCTTGACCTTTGAATTTCCAGGGATTTCAATCATATGACGGATCTCGTGTGCTTCAAGCTTCCATTAATTTCGAATAAAATGCTAACACAGATCAAAATTGACGATGCACTTTTCCTGAAAATCAGGGTGTTTTACAGAATGAGTCCTCTACTTACGCTTCTCCGAAATGATTTGTGCCTTCCGCATATTTGTGTATACTAAGATGACCCTTCTTCACTATTAGAGGGTAAAAAAACATTTAAACCTTCATTCTCTCACTATCCTTGCGATCATCGTCCATGGTTGAGGTGAATTTAGAGCACGTTGGTAGGGCACAGGCGCTAATATTCTTCATCTCTTTCATCTATACATCTGTTCATTCATTCTACCTTTTCACTCTACTGAGAGCTACACTTAGCGTATGGTACCGACGACAATCAAATGAGTGATCTTTTTGGTTTCTTTTAAAATAATAGCTTTTTACCCTAATTGGACGTCATGACCATAGGTAATGACTTTTATTGATCTGGTATCCGTTCCTTCCGAAGTTAAGATAACATGAGAGCTGCAGAAAGAACATGTAGTTTGTGACTTCTTCCTCGAAAGAAATCAGCTGTAATAACGCATGATTCTGAACTCTGCCTCTGTTCATGTTTTCCATCGCGGCTCGAATTTCGGAAGAAGGGATCCGAGCAGTTTGTGTCAAGCGGAGATTTTTGGGGTTTGCGACAGGAATTGCTCAACGAGAAAGATATAATTAGAAGATTTCCATCGACAATTCCGTGTCATGGATAAATGTGGTAGTGATGCCCTCTTAGTTTATCAGAGCTCATAACGTAATATATTCGTAGACATCTCGGCAAATTTTCTTTAGATTAATTTCTGCTTGAGCTCTTCTGACAGCTTTGTTTTTCTTGCACAGACACAAATTCTCATTTGAAGAATTTTGCAGATGAAAATTATGATGAGCCTTGACAGGTGTGTTGCAGTAGGGTCTAATTTGGTATTCTTTTTTTCTTCAGTAGCACCTTGGTAGAGATGGGGAGGCGATCCAAATTTTTCGACTCAACGACCGCAGCATATTCAGCATTACTTTTAAGCCCTTCTCTAAGTAACACGTATCCTCCAGTCAAATCTACCTCAATCTGAAGGTAAACATGGATATGATATCGACCAGAATATTTCAGTCAAACCCAACTTAACTTTTTTCTTATGCGTTATGTGGCACCGTTAGATAACACTCATTACCAGTGGCAATTTCCTTTCTTCTTGAAAAAGTGTTTTTCACGTAAAAGCTGAGCTGTGAGTAATAATTCAGGAAGGCGGTTTGCATTCTCATTTTTGTCTCCTATCCCGGATTTGGCGATCGTTAATCACTGCTTTTCTTGTTTCTATTCTGACAATGAAAACTCCGACAAAAGTTACCAGAGCAGCACTGCGGATAACTTCTTCCAGCTGATTGTAGAAAGCATCCTATTTGTACTTATCGGCTTCACCGATCAACTTCTAATAACTGACGACACTGATCTTTTTATAGCGGTTTAAAAAACGGATAATGGCAAAGCGTGAATAAAAGGTGTCGTATCCATGCTGCTCTCCTAAGTAGCGATTCATCACCTTTTTGGGAACCAACTATCGTTTAACCGTGACGTGAATAATCAGCGTACGTTTTTGGATTTTTCAGTTTAAGAAGTAAAGTAATGGTTTGCCACGTGCTAGCTGATGTAATACCGACTACTGCAGGCTGGATTATCTTCATGAAAACCTATCGGTATCAGTGGACTAAGAACAACAACAAACTTCCTGCATAAAAGAGGCACAGCTGAGTGATCAGTTCCATTCAAGCGGTGCTCCACTGTCGAAGATTCGAGTTGATAACACTACGAAGGCACACAACGCAAAAAAGAATAGGTATAGACATTCGACTCGGTGGATTCAACTCTAAAAAAGAGGAAGACTTCGAAACATTAGTCAAATGAAATTTGTATGAAAACCTTATGTAGCGTTTAACAACCCAAAAAGGTCTTTTCCTAAAACTCGCCGAATGAAGCTTATATGAAAACATCGCGTACACCGAACGAAGAAAAAAGAGTTTTGCTAAGATTAGCACGAGCAAAAATTAAAACACTTATGCTGGAGTATTTAAAATCAACAGATGTTGACACAGGTGACAAGAAAAAGTCACTCCCAAAACATTACCTACTCCCACTCAACTACCCTAACCTAATACAGTAGAGAAATGAGCAAAAAAAGAACGCCCTTTTTAAGAATGGTATATTGACGCACTGACGCATTTAGATGAATGTGGTCGAAGTCCAGAGAGTGTACTGAAGTTTTACACAACCCGAATGTAAGTATAACTTAATCTTACTCAGTTGCAAGGATTAGGATTTAAATAAGGGAATAAGAGGATAAAGGATAAAGCTCTCGGCGTTGATCAATCCCTAAGGAATGCACCATGCATTCGACTTCATTAGGCATCGTTCCGAGGTGATTCAATGCATATCTGGCCTTTACAATAACTCACGGTGGCCTACCGATGTATCGAGCCAGTGATATCCTCCCAGACAAGTCTGGTAGCAATTTGCCGACCCATGAGAGATGGAAGACTTCGTTGGCCATGGGCGCGGAAGAATAAGGGAAAGCAATAGAAAATCTCAACCTTTCAGTGATCAACTCTAACTGTAATCGATATCAAAAAAAACTTGAGAGAAAAGTCTGTAACTAAATAATACATGTATGACGAAGCCTAATCTAAAACCCGCATCAGAAGTGGCTCACAAATAATTCAGTTTCCATAAAGGCTAATTCATTACCTTTACAGAGGCTGAAAGGCAGGCGAAATAAAAGACACGCATGGTGTGGTGGTGAACGCGTTAGACCCTTGAAAGGTAACAGCGGGCTCGTTTCTCACCGCCGACACCTGCGCTCCGGAATTTTGCAAATACGTCAACATCATTGAGGTTGTACCATCACCTTATTTGTTAACCCAAGATTTTTCTTAGCTTTTTCAGATCTTTATGTGACATTTCCATTGTTTGAAAAGATATTTCGACTTTGACTGAAATTCTCAAGTCATTTTGTTTGCCGTTTTTCTTCTTCATCGACCAGAATTACGAACTCTTGTCAGTGCGATGATGAAGAGTACTCAAGAGATGGTTCTTCTTTATTGAATGTGCACTACAGAAAAAAATGAAAGCAAAAAGGAATAATTAAGAAAAAGGAATTCTTAACGAATAACATCTCAAGTAATTTGTTGATTAACAACGGCAGTTTAAAACGACCTCTTAGAAAAGCAGAAGGTAGCAAAAGACACGGTGAATGTCGGTATTACAAGACGGTATGGTTAGGTGGAGGAAAGATCAACGAGTCCTACAAAAATTGTGCGAAATATTTTTTATAAGAGACATCTTCACATAATATGCGAGCACCAACAGTTTTTCACCTTCAGCCCGAGGTAGAGGCCTCCTTATTCCAGCAGATTCCAAAGTTTTGAAAGCGACTAAATCCTCGCGAATCTTTTGAGCGGGAGTTGATGGAAGTTTTTCGGAAACTGTTCTCATGATATGTTGATGATTATTTTCGAAAACAATTGTCGAGAAGATTTTGAACATGCTTCTCTGAAAGTAGTTGTCGGGGAGCCTTTGAAAGTACTGCTCGTTTGGTGAAAAAAATGCTGAGCATGAACGAGGAGGCAGATTTTGGTAGCCTTCCAGTGTCGTTGAGATGACTGGACCTTCTCTGCTGAGTAGTGGTGAACACAGACTTTGTCTTCATAGGATTGAATTCTGTGGCGTTATCCTTCTAACCAGGTCCTAGGGTTTAGAAAGTTTTGCTGTGTCAATTAGTACGAGGGCGACTTGCGCAGCGGTAGTAATGCAGTTCATCGCAAGTGCTGTGCTGTTCAGACCCCGAACCGAGCTCACCGAGCCAGTCATAACTTCAGGATCTAAAACTTTTTACCAAACCTCTCTGAGTCTAACTCACCTTCTCAAATCAATGCACGAACACTGTCGTACGACGATCTAAGAAAAAATGCAATAATCCAAAAACTCCAATGATGCCGAGATATTGGCAAAACTCCGGACCGCAGGTGTCTGCCGTGGGGAACGAACGCGCTATTGTCCTTTCCGGGAAGTAACACATTCACCACCACGCCATGCAAGTCTTTCGCTCCTCCTGTCTTTCAGCTAGTTCTATCAATCAGCGCCATTAGCATTCACCCGTCAATGGGATTGATCTGGGGAGCCCACATCGGCATTGAACCCTGTTAGGCTGAGGCTGTGGTTATAGTCACAATTATAATTATACAATAACAATTAATGCGGTTATAACTGAGAGACAGGCGAAACGAAGTACCCGCATGGTGTGGTGGTGAATGCGTTACTCTCCGGAAAGGACAATAGCGTGCTCGTTCCCCACCGTAGACACCTGTGGTCCGGAGTTTTGCAAATATCTCAGCATCATTAAAGTTATATTTCGTAACATATACCTTGCCATTAAACAGAGTAAGCAGTGAATAACAAGTTAAAATCCAAGAACTGTTGGGATGCGCACCGTAGATTTGAAGGTAGTTCACGTAGAACAAAAAAAGACCGACTGCTGGTCACCAAGGTCATCACCTCCTTCTTATGGAGCAAATCTAGGCTCTAGAAGGTGTTCTGAAGCATTAGAACTGCTCTAGCACTGCAAAACAGTCGTTGTTGACCAAATGGGGTACAATTTCCTTGTACATAACATGAGATCAAGGAATACGTTGTTTTTGTTGCGCAGAAGAAGCACAAAACATGCAATCTTTTTGCTCTTCCTCCAATTCTTCTCTCATTCATTTTTCCATCTTGTTACGTCTCCAATCTTATTCAAGTGATCAACTGATAAACCACTAACGTTGAAACTTTTCGTGACATCTTAAATAGCTTCTAGAAGATGAGCTTCGTTTTTCTAGAAGAATATAGAGAATTCCCTAATCAGATAGAGAATTCTCTATTTGCATAACTAATACAGTCCACGGATCGATGGGGATTGCGTAGTTTAAACCCCGCGCGCGTCCTCTGCGTCCATATCCCGTTCTGGCCATGGAGCACACCGCTTCCTCGGACGTAGCTACGCCAATAGCACAGTCATTTGGCTTAACTACCTATCGGATACAGTCAGGGGATCGATGGAGACCCCGTAGCTGCAACGCCGCGCGCGTCCTCTGCGTCCATATCCCGTTCTAGCCATGGAGCACACCCAGTAGTCCCGCCATTTGACCCAATGACGCCGTGGAGACCGTCCTCGCTAGCTCCATCATTAATTCCACCCCGTTTGTTTTTACCTTGCAGATTCATTTGCTTAGGCCATAATGATAGTATGTGTAATCATTAGCCCTTGAATCGCTGACACATTAATGTTATCGTTGGTTTTCGTGTAATTATGTTATCTGTGTTAACATAAGTTAAATACGTTCATTGCTCACAGGTACCTCACAAGCGGTTCATAGTTCTTGCACACTCTCGCGAAACCCCCTCACATCCTTGAGCTGTGAGCCGTTACATTAGTGTGTGTACTATTGTTAATCTGTTTTATTAGGTAACAAACCCACTGAACCACCTCATTCGCAGTTGTTGGACAGAAATTGTGTATCGCCTTGCGTTGTTTCCAAATAACATGTGTATAATAATAAAGGTTTAATTACCCAAGTTTGAGGTACCTCACAAACAGTTTATAGTTCTTGTGTATTTTCGCGAACACCTTCATATCCTTGAGCTGTGAGCCGCCACAAAGATGACCTTCGTTTTCAGATATCCTTGGTCAACTATTGACTGCCACTCATGACCTTCTACATTTTGAGCACGCAAGTTAGAAGAATGCGCATTGTAATAAGAATGAGATGATGGTCCCGTCGTTCAGCTAATCAATTTAAAAAAGCAGTTCCGCTGCATTATAGGAAAGAACGAGGTTTGACATCCGCTTGAGTTTGTTGGTGATTATATACAGAAGGACACGTATAACAGAATTGACATGCCAACGTCTAAATCAGCCGGTAGAAATGGGATTCGCTCTTGTTTTCTAAAAGGATTTTCGTGCTGAGATGTCGGCATTGAAATGACAGCAGTTTTCTCCGATGAGCAGTGAAAATGATGATGGTTGGAGACAGAACTCAACCAGATAATATCGATATTGGGTGAAAAAAAAGTTTACCTTCGCACTATTCACTCAGCTGAGAATTGATTGAGCGCGTGTGGCGCAGCAGTCGGATGCGCCCTGGAATTTACACGTGGAATCGATCCCCGCGCCCAAGGGCCACCAAGCTTTATGACGTTGAATGCATTGTGCATCCTTTAAGGATTGATCAACGGCGAGAGCTTTGTCCCTTTTAAAGCAATGATTGTAGAAAAACCACGGACTCCAATGCATTCCATTTGTGTGTGATATTCAATGAATGAGTGTATAGTAAGTGGGTGAAAAATCACCTGTATCACCTGCAGTCCCGTTGATTGTCGAGTGGCTCGAGCGGGCGCCATTAAATCTTCCACCTTTCCCTGTCGTGTGCAAGAGTACTCCAGTGGGTTCTGCTCGCTCTAGGGATTCGTCGAGCATCACATCTTTCTTTAAAGCTCTTCGTGAAAAACTTTGACCAACGGGTCGATGGTCTTTCTGCAGTACGTTTGACATCCCGAAGAATTCAGTCACTAACGGCTTCTGTCCATCGCTCGTCATTCATACGCATTACGTGTCCGGCCCACCCTATCTTCGACTGTTTGCCGTACAGAACGGTATCTTTGATTTTTGATCGTTGACGCAGG
>UYYA01000483.1:0-53557 GCA_900624975.1 Angiostrongylus costaricensis
AAATTATAGAAGGCAGAAAACAAAACGTTAAACATTGTGATTTCAACTACAGCCATAGCTTAACTGGGTTCTATGCCGATTTGCGCTCCCCAGATCAGCCCCGCTGACGGGTGATTGCTGTGGCAAAAAGATCGATAGAAATAGCTGAGAGACGTGCGAAACAAAGGACCCGCATGGTGTGGTGGTGAACGCGTTACTCCCCGGAAAGGATAATAGCGCGTTCGTTCCCCACCATAGACACCTGCGGTCCAGAGTTTTGCAAATATCTCAGCAACGTTGTGGTTGTATTTTGCCACCATACAGTTTTTCACTCGGGTTTTTCAGCTTTTGCCGGCGAAAAAGCTAGTATTTTGTCAAATCTGGTATTCTTTAATTCTTTATAAACTAACCTCCATTTGTCGACTTTGTGTTAATATCGGGGTAAATCGGTAGGGAATTTTTTCCTCAAAAATTGAAGACTAATAAAAAGGAATGCGAGATAAATGACAAATCTTTTAACATTTCCTAAAATGATTACGCTGAATTTGTAGAAAATGCCTACAATTTGTGGAATTTTTCAGTGCTTTTAAGAAAACGTTATAGTGATCTATTTTTCCATGTAAAAAACGCTAGTCTGAATACATTAAAAGGATAAAGGATAAAGCTCTCGGCGTTGATCAATCCTGAAGGATCCTCCATACATTCAACTTCATTAAGCATCGTTTGAAGGTGATTGAATGCATATCTGGCTTTTACAATAACTCGCGATGATGTACCAATGTATCATGCCAGTGTTGCTCTCCTCTCAGATAAATATGGTAGCAATTCGGCGAACCCGCAGGGGTGGAAGGCTTAGTGGGCCAGAGGCGTGGGGATGGTCCCCGCGTATGTATTGCAAGGCACCACCGACCACTGAGTCAGACGTACCCTTAATCGGAATGCATAAAAGACTAAAATGTACCACTTTGAAGAGCTTTTGACGTAGCATCTAAGAAAATTGAAAAGAACAAACCAAATAAAGCACTGAAATATAATTCTAGCTTTGAACCGTCGATAACTAGTTTCACAAAAAATAAATGTGCACTTGAAAGGCTTATCATATCATATCATTATTCCTCTTTATAACATTGGTTGGTCATTTTGCGCCATATTTATAGTTTTTTAACCAATGAAAAACCAGCAGAATAATGTTATGCTACACGAACATTGACCTGTATGGCTTGGAAACTATTGACCACCCTTTTGTTTACGTTCTTCACAAATTCTATCTCGAGTCATCCACAACAGAATTAATCGGACATCGAGCCAAATGTAGCTATGTAAACAGAGAATTTTCCCAAATACATTCAATACTATCTACAGACGATATCGAAATGTGCTGAATTACTGCGAGAGTGCAAAATACCGTTGGCTTGCTTAAATCAATTTGAAGGTCTCCGTGTTGGTTGTGACGAAGACGGCCGTAGAAATCTTGAACAATTAGTGCGTTCTTGTTATGTGCGCAAAGATCCTCTATGAACCACATTCTGATTTCACGGCTAAAACCGTACCATTGAACAACATAATCGTCGGTACAAAAGGTTTCACAACGTCATGCCAAAATTGGCATGGGATAGAGCGAAGATGAAGGCCAGTGGTTGAGAGTCACACCATCTTCGCTTTTCTGAATCAATCCTTTTTAAAATATAAATATTGGTCAGAATAGCAAAGAGTTTCAGAACTTTTGGAGCACGCAGAATAAAAAAACCAGTTTTTAGGTGAACGTAGAATAAACGAAATTCATGAGAGTAAAACTTGTTTTGAAGTTTCATTTGAAAGCAGTAGTACAAATAGATTCAAATACCGAAAATACATATGTCTTGTTAATATGATAAGCAGTTTAGCTGATGATTTGATTAAAAGAAGCGAAGACGATTTTGAGACTAACAAGACCATAGAATATGTTGAAAGGTAATAAGCACACAATAACTAGTGGATGGAAACCGTTAACAACTTGTTCTCAGGGGATAGAACGAGTACAACATGTAGTAGGCTTATCATACCCAGATTACTTCATTATAATCATTAGAGAGAAGTGCAGCATATAGTATAAATGTGATAAGTTCATGCGATGGCAGAGTGAAGGGAGCAACCATGCTTGCCACGGCACCAAAAACAACGAAAATATATGACGTGTTATGAATGGAGCGCTTTCTTCTTATCGCTCACTAAACGAGAATTCTCTAGGTGATGTTGGTATGCAGTAGGACCAAAGAACCTTACTGGGTACCCGTTTGAGTCAATCGACAGTCTACGAGGAAACAACTGATATAGATAAACGATCAAGATATGCAGTACGATTGTTTCTGACAGGCAGCTTTTGGAAAATTCCGCATGGTTTCTTTAATTTGCCCTTTAGTAGGGCTTAAAGCTACCTACTGAGCAGCCCATAGCTTTCTACCTAGATGTAATGGAGTTAATTCCGCTACCATTAATTTTCATTGGTAGTTTTTCTTCTCTTAGAGAAAAAATTTACATTGTCAAATATTTAACCTAGTATGGTAATGCTTTAGAACACCTTGTAGCATTTAATAGTTTTTTCGTCTATAACATTTAAAATCTTAATAAGTTTTGCCTTGTTCTTGCCGCGATTTCTGAACCGTTGGAGGTTCAAACGCTGAAAAGGAACTTTTCGTGGCAACGTGTCGATCTGAAAGAGAATACGACACATCGCCTTGGGACTGGCAGCTGAACAATATTACGAATCTGTAAACGATCTCGATAAGGATAAATGAAGATGAAGTCTTCACTTACATTGAAAGGACAGACAGTTATGCCAACTACTTGAACAAATTGTAATGGTTAAGCATTTTTTTTTTCCATTAAACCAGTTCGACGATGTTCAAGGAGTGTTGGTCATCTGTGCAGAAACGTTGAAATGATTGAAAACAATCTCTTTTCATAAAACCTCCTAAGCGGTTTCTTCTTTCAAAAAATGTGCTTCAGAGAAATTGCAGTCATATTCACACGTTTCAGAAATAACTGTGTAACAGAGGGCCACGATCGTACAGATCCGCATGAAGTACGGGATCTATTCGATGGTTTGCTCTTCGACTAAAGCACCACTTAGGAGCCAAACCTAAACATTGTTTTTAGAAAGGGAAGATAAAGTTTTCTATTATTTCGATTTTCCTTTTCGATTATTTTTTCTATTATACGCTTTGTGCTAGCTGATAACACACCGACCTCTGCACGATGTGCGCAATGATGTATGTCCGGAAGAAATACAAGTTGTTACCACCGGACATTGTCATTATATATCTACCATCAGCATCGTGTATAAAAGGGCATCACTGAGTGAGGATGCCTCATTCGAGAAGATGGCTCGCTGAGGAAGATCTGGCTCGACAGGAAGGCGAAGACGCAACGTCGAGGCGAACAACAAGCATGGACCATCGACTCGGATCACCGGCTCTGAGGAAGACGAAGACGTCGAAACGTTAGCCGAAAATAAATATATTTATCAACCTCGTGCAAGCTTATCAAGAAAGAATACATATAGTTTTCTATTAGTTTTTGCTGAATATCCGCTCGTAGCAATGTGGACATGACCAGGTACAACGGTGACCGCAACTTGCTAGATCGAATTTGTCTTCGCTGTAGTAGTTTAGCCTTATCCGTACAGTGGTTCTGTATTCTTGGAAAGTTTAGTTTTTTGCGAATATGAACCAGCTTAGCGAGCGATGAATTATTTCCGCTTATAAAATACAAAAATCTATAAAAATATTATAGTCCACTAGCAACGAGTCATTTCGACAAGCCACATTGAATAGAATGGAAAGTGTTTTAATCATGAGATAATACCATGAGTTATATATAATGCTACTTTGCTACTGCTGTACATTTTTGTGCTAACGCAGTGGATTTTGTGATTTTAATATAAATGTAACTTTCTCTTTAAAATGTGAAAAATGCAATGTGTCCTTGAGAAACAAAAGATGACCCTTAGCTGCTAACCGCCGTAGGAAAATAAAACATAGTTAGCTACCATCCCCATGAAAGAGGAGCCGTGGACAAGCGACCGGATACCACAGATAGGTCTCGTTTTCCAAAAATTTCTATGCTTTTCAATTTGGCCTTTTGAATGAATAATTATCACCAAATAGTAAATACACGTAAAAATGTGGGTGGCATTATTTTTTATAGATTTGTTGTTACGTATACGTGTGGTGAAAGGATGTTTGTGATCCATATATGGCTCACAATGTCGGCAACATGTGCAGAAAAACCGATTTTAAGCGGGTTTACTGAACTTAGAATGGGCTTATGAGACGTAGTTTTAGGCGGCGATGTCACTCATTGAATATTATGACATTACTTAATGATACAAAGCGATGTTACCTAATGGTCAACATTTAGTTAACTACGTGTTGAATGTTTTTGTAGAAAAAAATTTATGAAGTACTTAAGTTGACAGGAATGAAGCATACAATTAAAAATATCATGTTTTCAAACTATTCCCGGCGCAAATCACGCAATTTTTTACATAGTGAAAAGAATGCTTGGAGAACTCCTATGACGGCATGATTCCGATAGTGCCACATAGTGGCTTTCGATAAAACATTAAAACCGCTAAGGATGATGATGAACATCAGAGGAGAGCAGATCGGATGTTTAAGAATCAGTTTAGCAATTGTCCTATTTATGAACGATAAGATATAAGAATGATCCGACAAAGATGAGATTAATCTGACTTTACTTGCTTTTAAATGAGATATTGCAGCAGCAATGATGACTTTGTTTGCTTTTCTTATATTTTCACCGTCTTGACTTATAGCTCCAACAGTCACCGAATGACATATGAGCACCGGCAAACATCATTCATGTTTATAGTGCTTTGAAGTTGTCGTCTAGTGGACTCTTCTCCTAAAATGTGATTAACTAATACATCCATTTTTGTATAAATCTTTTAATTTTTTCTACCTTTTCCGTCAAGAGTCTAGGCTTGAAAGAATGTAACAGTGCCTAGGCGCTCACATCTTGAGTCATCTTCGTCTCATGACAAGTGCAGGATAACTTTCGTTCTCTATCTAACCACCTATTTGCCATCTTCCGAGTGCCACGTCGCCTGGTAATTACTCTTGTTTTTAAACCACATATATATTATTATTTTGACACAAATCCTAGGTCAAATCGCAAAACCCAAGACTACTTCAGGTGACCACTTAAGAAACGCAACGACACAGCTATTTGGGTATTCCAGGAGCAAAATTTTGTAAATTCAGTGAAATGCGAGCGAAGTGAAAATTGTGTAGAACTCGAACAATTCATAGTGAAAGCGAACTATCCACATATCAAAATATTAGGAAGTGATAGACGGCTTGATAGTACAGCACCATTATTTAAAAATTTTTGAAAAAAAAGAAAAGTCTATTTATAACATGGCGTGTAAAAAGAAAGCCACCTGAGTGCAGCTCTGTATAATAATAATAAAATTAATTTTAATGCTAGCAGTATCGTTTTAAAGCCTATAAAGCCCATTAAACTCAGCATCTGTGCCGTGTACTCATTGGTGACATAATAAGCTCTCCCAGAGCAGAAGTGAAGTTCGCCTATTAAAGAATACTCCAAACTCCCTCCAAATTTGTTTTCAAGTTATTTTATTGGAAGCTTAAAGTTGAGCTAACAGACAACCGACGCCACAGAAACTAAAGCCATTGTGGAACAAGTGCTATTATGGGTAACATTGTGTCAACTCATTAAAAATAGGCTAACCTAGGAATCTCCAAAAGCTATTGCTGCTCTGGAAGAATGTAGGAACTCAGCTGAAAAGAAAACTCCTCATAATGTATAGTCATGAGGGTGGCAAGGTTGAAATTATAGATTTACTACTGTAGTTAAGTTTGCACTTCGCTGTAAAATAACAAAACCTCAGTGATTAACTCTAGACTATTAATATTTGAACATAATTTTTCCAAAGGAAAAGCAAGAAGAAGGAAATACACCGTGAAAACAAATGCGGTCTTATTTAAATAAAGAAAGATTTCAGCTCATCTGACCACTGTTTCATGTAAAGTTTTGCGCACAAATTATCGATTTTACATCAAAGTTATAGTCGAGAAGTTTAGGAGACTGCGTTGTTAATCAGTCCTCTCGCCTACCTCCTACGTCTTTGCACTAGTTGAAATCACTACTTTCTTCATTCACCAACATAACTTTTTGTGGAACAACTAGTAGAACTCTTATTTCACCATTATTTTTGCGGAATACAGTCGTTAACAATTCCACCTACTAAAACGTTGACGGTGACATTTAAATGGAAAAAAATTAGAACGTAGGCGGAAAGAAGGCGTGATATGACTACGTATGAATTTCAACCATGCCACAAATTCGTAAACTATGCACCTATTAACTAAAGAAGTGAAAGTCATAAATTTACGACTAACAATTGAAATGGTTTCGAAAAAACTTTGCAGGCAGAAAATTACTTTTAGGAATACTACCTTACTCGTTTTGGCGTTTAATCAAAATAAAGGAAGAACACGGAGATGTTGCGAAGTTTTAGGCTTCGATCACTGCATTCACTGCTTTGCATCTTTATCTCTTGTTTAAAAATCAAATTTTTCAGTGTTCTTGTGTCAAAGGGACCTGTGGCTAGCGGTTCTCTGTGCTCTAATTGACATTGATAACACCGTCGCCTGGTGAGGCGGTACGGTTGACCAACCCAATCGCCGACCAGCGACATCATTGATAGCGAACTGTGTCTGTCGTCGGGCATTTCATCTTCTCGTTAAAATTAGGTGATAGTCTCGGATACGCTATCCGTCTCTTACCTTGTTCGCATTAAACAATTTCATTCATGAAATTCGCCGCCATATTCTTAATTTTAATTTCGCCAATCATTTCGTGTATTCAGTTATGCTGTGGACTAGACACATACTAGGACTATTTCGCCATCTACCAACACGAAATCGGATTAATATACAGGTTCATGAAATATCACCGACCCATTTCTTACAATATGATAGCTATGTGTGGAGATTTTTTAGTTCTTCCCTAGTCGAATATCGTCCTCTGTGCCTACAGTAGATGCACGTGCTCTAGCAGTTATTCCGTCTGTCGCTGTGACACCAATTGGTGATACAAATGGTAATTTTAGGTGAGAGTGAAGGAAAACTTGTTAAATTTTTATTTTCGTGGTCCTACACCACATATCTTAAGGAAGGCAGTACTTATTTTATACATTTCGTTACCTCGCATGCGTAATCCAGAAAGATTCGCGTTCGCGCCAGGGTTTTGCTACTACGTGAAGACTTTGTTTTCTTCATGCACGTCGTTAAGTGTAGGTCGAGCTTATTTTCCCAGAATCCAAGTATAGCCGCGCTAGCGCATTCCTTAGTCTTCACTACGTGTTGTCGCAATCTCTTGTGTATTGGTAGGAGCTTCTGCCCAACAAGTCTGGTACCAAATCCCCAACACAGGCAGAATGTCACGCGTAGTTCTCGGTGCGGGAAAAAAACATGGGTAATGCCTGTATTCTACCTCTAACCATCAGGCATCCTGCACGCCAAGCCATTAAAACAAAGTAGAAAACCTTTATCAAGCCAGTTGAAAATGTACAACTGATTTTAGTTGATTGTTTAACAGCTACTGTTGTTATTCCCCCATTTAGTACGAAGCACCGTAAGCACCATCTGCTCATTAATACACGAATGGAACTGAACAAAGCACAAAGAATAGTTGTGAAGCTTGGCAGCGCTGTGATCACTCGAGAAGATGAATGTGGTCTAGCTCTCGGTAGACTTGCGTCTATTGTCGAGCAGGTCCGTGATATTTTATTAAAGCTTTTCGCAGTCATATAAAATTTAATAGGATTATTTTAGGATGTAACCCCATTTTTCTTCGTATTACAAGAAATACTGGCTGCCATGTAATAGATCTTTCTTCACAAGAAGTTGACAGAAGTATTAAATTACTCACTGAGAATAAACGTACCATACTGAGCGATCGCAAAGCATCAGAAGTATTTTAAAAAACACAGAGATGGTTACGATGACTTTTTAAAAATTTCAAGAACAACAATGTGCATATCGACTCTTAATATAGTTGCTTGTGTTATTTTAAATTCTTTTTGCAGTGAAAATTTCTCGAGCACTAAACATGAGGTTTGGATTAACATGAATTTAAATCTAGGTCGCAGAGTTACAACAAGCCGGTCGTCAGATGCTCATAGTGTCATCAGGTGCAGTAGCATTTGGACGACAAAAACTTCGACAAGAACTTGTTATGAGCATGAGCATGAGGCAAACACTAAGGTGTGCTAACATGTATTTTTGTGCTAAGATCTTTCTATTTCTTTCATGAAAGTAGTGAAAAGCCAACATCAACCAATAAGACACTTGTCTTTCTCTAATATTTTCTCCTGACCAATTTCTTCGGTAGAATTTCAACCGACTTACTACTAGGATTTCATATCTGCTATTTAGAGGACCTTCTGGGATGACAGCAGACAAACGTGCATGTGCTGCTTCTGGAATGCCTGGTCTTATGTCACTTTATGAACAACTTTTTCAACAATATGGAATAACTGTTGCCCAGGTAGAGATTTCTTTCATCTTCCATTTGATTCTACTTTATTATTGAAATATGGAGTGAATAGACAAGACAGATATTTGCCATAAGAAATGTTACAGGAGCTACTCACTAAATCTTCAAAGATTCAGTGAGAAAAGGAGTTCGACTTTGTCCTTGTCTCCTCTCATATTTACGACTAGTTTTATGGTATTTATTGGCGACTCAGACTATACGCGCTACGCATCAATCTAATCGAGTCCAAGATCGCTTAATCTATAATCGTTCTACGTTACAATAACGTTTTTCAGGTACTGCTTACAAAACCAGATATAGATGATCCTCAACGCCGCAAAAACCTCCACGATACTATTGAGAGTCTTCTAAACCTCAATATTATTCCAATCGTTAACGCTAATGATGCTGTTGCACCGGATCCCAAACTAAACATGGTACGTTAGTAGTTACCAAAGGTGGCTTGTGTTGGATAAACAAACAGCTCTTTCTTCGTGGGCGAAGCTTATATTAAAGCATTGGCGCTTGTGTAACGAACAATAAGCCGGTTGTTCAGTCCACAGCGCCGCGGCGCGCTTTTTTCTAGCAGAGTCAGCAGGGTTACATGGTAGTGCGTTGCCAGAAAAGTTTTCTTGAAGCAGTAAAAGAAATTTGGCTTAAACCAAAGAACTGACCTATAGACAGGAAAACAATATGTGATAATGACCATTCCTAGAAACAGTGTGGTTTTCTCCCGGCAGTTTTTAACCACCGACGTTGAAGCAGAAATTAGAACGATTAAATTTTTCTTACTATTGCGTGAAAGAGCACAGTAGGCAACAGCCGACGAAAATTTTGTAGCGTCTTAAAAGATACGTGCTTGTTTCTGGAAAGCTTGAACTATGTGTGTGTGCCCTTGTGCGTGTGCGTGTGCGTGTGCGTGTGTGGTGTGTGTGTGTGTGTGTGTGTGTGTCGTATTTTTAAAAGAGGTGTGTGTTAGTAATGAAGTCCGATGGCCGAAGAGCACACAATTTTTAAAGACATAACTTGCCGAGGAACCAGAATCACCCCTCATTTAACCCATCGACGACTGTGCTTAATTTTAAGCCTTTATGGTCCTTAGGAGTTTTCGACAATAAACACTAATTATTTCAAATTTTACTGAGCAAACACGAGGTGTTACTGTATTCTTTGTCACAATGAAGCCTACTTTTCGGCGAATTTTGCCTTCCCCAGAAGCCGGAAAGATCAAGGAAATCGCAATCTACATAGCCGAACTCCTCCATGACCAAAGACGTTCCATGTAAACTCTGTGTGGTTGATCTCCACATAACATATTCAGTGGAAAACTCATAGAAAGCGATAACTGCGCAAAGAAGTTATTCTTTGTTCAATTTGATTGAAATATTTGTTTAGCATTTTCTCTGTTTGATTATGGAGGTGTTTGACTGGGTAGATTGTGGTCAGTTTGACCTTTCCAGTCTCTGAGGAGGGCGAAATCCGCCGGAACGTCAGTTTGTTCTTGAATAAGGAATAAAATAACACCTCGCGTTTGTTCAACAAGAATATAAAGAATTGTTCGATCAAAGCCTAAATTAATAGAAAGTCGGTCGTGGGAGCAAGCAACAACTCTCGAGAACTGGAGAGCTTGAGAGAATGGCAGATTAGATGAGAGACTTTGTCTTATCGTTCTTTACGTTTGAGTGGCATGAAAGCTACTGTTTACTATATGCTACTAGAGTGCATCTAAACATTTGGAAAAATTTCTAGCTTATGATTCTATTTCTGTGCTTATTTTATGCCCTCTCACTTCATACAGTGACCATGGTTTAATACACTGATTCGACTCCTTACCAACGCTCCTCATAGATCCATTTGTGGATGCCCTTTCCTGGTTCTCTTTAGGATTACAGGGAGAAATAACTAGGCTAGGATTCTACGACATGCATAAAGAAGATGAAATCCTCAAGCAGCAGCGAAGCAACACTCGAAATGTGTAAAGACTATTGGGAGGTTGTATGCGAGGAAATGAATTGGATGAAAAAATCACCTCGATCCACAAAGTAGATGTGATGATGGATCATGTTAAATGTAAAAGAAGTGTATATGTTGTACACTGGCGAGGCCTCGTACGCACATTATAGTACATATACCTATATTATGGGTCAAACCATTAATAGAAATTGAGAAGAATAATCAGACCCTGGAAAAGGACGGTAGTTAGAATAATACCACATGTTTAAAGCATATCTCCGATAATGACCTGTTGGCCGCACGACTTTCTTCAGAGATAGAAGCCGAACTACTCATAATTCTCTCAAACGTAAACGGTGTATACACAGGTACGATTCCATTGATTCCCACTGAATTTATACCACTTACTATGTGAAAGCGCTTTTTTCAAGGTCCGCCCGGTATGGAAGGTTCTCGTCTACTTCATACATTCGTACCTTCTGAAAGTTCTCATGTCGTTTTTGGAGCAAACAGTAAATTCGGAACGGGTGGCATGGAAAGCAAGGTGATGTTATGTGACTAGGAATGTTCACATAAATAAGCGCACACAAGAGAGTGTTCTAGTAAAATCAGATTCACTAATATTCGATCGATAGCTATAGAAACTTTTGCAAAGGTTTTGTTTTTTAACTGTTTATATTTGACATCTTTGCTATTCCATTTTGCATCGTTTTTCTATTTCTCCTTTATTGCTATTGATTTCGTCGCTCGTTTTAAAGAGTACCCTTTTAGAAATACATTATAGGAGATTCCGACAACTCTTTCGGTCTACTAGTAGTGAGATTTTCGCTTGTTCGATGCCCGTTGAACCAAATGTTGTGCTTACTTTCCAAGAAGTAGCTGCAGTGTTAGCTTCAATTCTCGACTCATACTAGCAAAGTTCATAGAATCTTCGATAACTCATGCTTAAAAGAATGGTATTGTAAATTTACAACATCAAAGAAATGAACAACAGTAGCGACGCAGTGAGTGAAGGCAGAGAGGGAGTGAGTCATCTTCTAGACAATTCGTTTTTTCTTCCGGAAAATGTATTGCAAGCTGTGCACCAGTTTTGCAAACATCATAACAAGCCATAAAATTTCTAATTTCTAATTAAAAGCGCTGTTCATAGAAGCAACAAAATCTTTTATTTCTCCAGTGTACCAGCATTCCAAGGAGTGGTTAGCACAGTGGTAGTGAGACCGATCATCACGAGCACGGTGCCGATTCGATCTCGACCCAGGTTCACGCCCCTCATCCCTCACCTTAATTGGTACCGGACTTTTCGGGAAAAAGTCACTCACTGCAATTCAATTTGGAGCGATCCAGCACGGCTATCCCAAGATTCCAGGAAGAATCGACTCTACCAGCACTCGACCACATTCAAGATGAAATGAAAAACCTTTAAGCAGTAGCCGAAGTTACGCGTAAAAGTTGGAAGACCTTCGTGCATTGAGGATGCGAGAAAACGAATAGAATGTGAGAAATGCTGGGATTGAAGACAGATTGTATGAAATAAAAAAATTAGGAGTATTGCACAACACGAAACTCAAATTCATCTCGGTACAGTTGAAAAACGGTGAGCAAGAAAAGAAAAACGAAATGACGGCATCGAATTTTAACACATATCAGGTGAACTAGTAAGATAAGAGATTTCTATTTGCATTTATAGGTAAATGCTTGTGTAAAAGCACTGGAGAATGGGGTAACGACTGTGATTACGAACGGTTTAGCACAAAATGCCATCACAGATGCAGTAAAAGGCAAGAAGATTGGTACAATGTTTTGCCGAACACTTCGCTATGAAGGACCACCAGTTGAAGAAATCGCCATCAAATGTAATTACACTTATCTTAAATGCTTTATATACAATAATATAAACTCGAAAGTTCAGGTCGCGACGCTGGCCGCCGATTGGCCTCTCTTAATAATGCCGAACGAGCATCAATGGTTCGATATTTAGCCGGACTCCTGGTTCAGAGGGAAAATGAAATTATGGAGGCGAATCGTCTAGACATCAGTAATGCCGAAAACAGTGGTGAAGTCTTCTCTTTATTTATGTACACATAGATATCAATTACTAACAACAGAATAAGCTAGATAATGATAACCTCGATTTATTGTGCAAATCAAGAGCAAATCGGAATAAACATTCGAAAAATAACGACACCATCCATTCTCAAAGAAATTTCGCATACCGTCAACGTACACTAAGACATAAGAATCAGCTGCTACTGACAAAAAGTGCTTGTAACGACACTGGAGGGCGCAGTTCATTATACACCTAAAAGGGTTTAGAAAATATTGTAATACTATCTCTACAACTGTGACTAGTATTGAAGGTTTGGAGCCTCAGCTTCTGAATCGCTTGAAGATGTCCAAAGAGAAGATTATGGACCTTTACAATGGATTGAATATCATCGCAGAATCAGCGGAAACTCTTATTGGACGATGTTATAAAAAGGTCGAGTTGACTGCTTTGGTTAGGCGCAATAGAGGATTTGATGGAGAGTACTTTAAAGGCACGAATATTTGAAGTTGCGTTTAAAAAAGTTTTTCCTTACGACTATTTTTTAAATCACGTTATTACAACGAATATAATCTCGCTAACAATAGATGATCTTAAGTCGCCGTCAGTAAATTGTTAATTCGTTGTTAGCACGCGTCTAGTGTAGCTTCTCAGTGCCGATTTAGAAAAACAAAGGCAGGCTACTTTCCCACAAGTCAGTTCTTTTCCCTTTGTGACGAAATGTACCCATGGATAGCTCGCCTAACTTTGCCGTTGCATGCTTTTACTTGAGGCTTCCAGATGAAAGCATCGAACTTCAAGGCCTAGATGTCTTTGGCCGGGGATGAAGCTCTGCTACATTGCGCAGATATTTACTCGGTTTTACCCCAAGGCTAGAGTGAGGCCATAAACCACTGAGGTGGAGAATTTCATATTTTCCAGCACAACATAGTTTATGTTTCAGATAAAGATAAGTGACAACCTTGTTCTTGAACAGGTTAGCGTGCCGATTGGTTCGCTAATGGTTATCTTCGAGTCACGCCCCGATTGCTTACCTCAGGTACTTTTTGTTGTTTTTACAGGAAATGTTTTCTCGCTTTAGTTTTTCTTCAGAAATGTTCAAGAATTTATAAAGTGGATGGACCAATCAGAATATTTTTGGAAAGCATAAACTTAAATTCATCGTTGGAAGTCTCGTATAAGACTTTTTTGCGTAAAATGCTCAAGCTTTACATTGAGATTCTTTGTTGTCTGGCCATAGCAAGGAGCCTAGTTCTGCTTTTTTAGAAGGTTTTAAAAGGACAAAAGTTTCAGTCTCCATACATTTGAGTTGGTAGTTATTCTGCAAAAAAATCCGTCCTATCATTGCATTTATCTCCAGCATCAGAATTTTGAACGTCGCGCGCTACGTCTCCTCATAGTTAGAAGACGGAGCTTATCACATCTGTTAACGAACTAAATTGAAATTTTGCAAAAATTTCCGATTGCTGCACTTGCCATGGCGTCCGCTAATTCTCTGCTTCTCAAAGGAGGAAAGGAAGCCGAAGAAAGTAATAGAATGTTGCACAGTATTGTTCAGGTAGGTATACACTTCCTGTGTATAAAAAGCATTGTTCGAACTCACATGAAAAACACCGAAAATTAGGAATCGCTCGGCACACATGGCTATGATATGCGAGATGCGGTGACTTTGGTACGAAGTCGTGAAGATGTGACAGAATTACTGCAACTAAAGGTTATTCCGTATAATTCTATTAGAGCTTCTACCCTTGCTCAGCATTAATAATGTAGCTACAGTTGAGATTCGTTCATTTTTGATGAGGCTCTCGAGATATTACAGTTATAGCAGATTTCATTTAGATAGGCCATCAAGGACGCTGCATTGCTTGCGGCATTTTCATTACTGGTTGAGAGTATACGATTTCTTTTCTGAACTGATTGTTTTAATACTGTTCTGTAGAGCTAGTGAAAAATCTCATTTTACGAAATAACACCTCAAATATCGATAAGGAATATTTCTTCATGCGCTGAACAGTTTTTGTCAAGGATCTCATTGATCTGGTAATACCGCGTGGATCGTCAGAGCTAGTACGAAAAATGCAAGTGCAAAGCAAAGGGATTCCTGTCTTAGGGCATGCTGAAGGGATTTGTCATGTCTATCTCGACAGAGAACTGGATGAACAAGTACGTCGTACTTCTATATAAAAGACAGGTGCTGTAGTTTAGTTTTTTAGCTGCGTGAAAAAATAGAATAGTTTCGCGCCCTTCGGCAGCCCACCATGCCGTTTCAAAACAAAAAAGGTTTTTTTTTGAAGCCGTTGTTATTTAGAGGTCTCGATCTACTGCTTGAAAAGTTTGACAATGAATTCACTTTCAAGAACTTTGACAAATAACTTTCTCATTACGCTCTATGAATCATCATTTCTTTCCTGCCTCTTCATTGGGTCAATTGTTATTGGTCGTTTGTTTTACTCCTGCAAAAACATGTTTTAGATGGCTATAAACATTGTCCGGGATTCGAAATGCGAATACCCTTCAGCTTGCAACGCTGCCGAAACAGTTCTCATTCACAAAGATCTCGTCAGCACAGCTTTCTTTGACCAACTCTGTGGAATGTTAAAAGTATGTAGCTTTCGAGTTTACTTATATATAAATATATATATATATATGTACATCAGTGTTTGTGTGAGTGCGGCCGTTTATGTGTGTCTGTGAATTCGACTATGACTTGAAGATCTCTAATCATCTTTTCTTACTGCCATATTTAATGCTGGTTGAGCGTAGCCTTCCGCAGAATCCGAAGATGACCGTGCTAACACGCTCCGATACCTTAAACTATGGAAGCCACAGACTTTTGCGAGTCGGCGGATAATTTGCAGCTATTTCACCAAGATTTTCCCAAAAAAAGCAATGACTACATCGTAGCAGCGATTTCTACGGATAATTATCGATTTACTGAAGAAGACTTAGCAGTCTTAATCTGGCCTTGTAATAATCTGCTTTCTACAGCAATAATAAAAAACCAGTAGTAGGGGAGACGTTTTTTGATCCCCTCAACTCTGATTTTCTTTAAGATTTCATTAACTGCCTTAGAAGAATGGTTCCTAGTGGACCGATATAGCGCTATGTGTTCATAATATGATAAACTCTTTATAACCTATCGTATTTCCAATTCCGTTAAAAATCTGCCACCCCTCTCTTAAACCACGTCCACAGTTTTCTTGGTTAGCAAACACGAGATTGTTATTAAAGCATTTTATGCACAATAACTGACGCTTCGGCAGTTTCGCCATCTTCAGAAGCAGGAACGTTTAAATCGACAATCTACTCAGCCGAACACTTTCATAACCTCAGCGGATAAATCTCATGGCACAATTTCTTTGATGTTTAATTTTTACTTTCTGCCCACTACAACTTTTACGCCAGGTTATTATGCGAAGTACAACCAAAAAGAAGCGGAGATATTTGGAAAACTCGGGATCGCAGGAGTCTGCGGTGGAGAAAGAACGCACTATTAACCTTTCCGGGCGCTAATGCGCTCATCACCACACCATGAGGTTTCCTCGTTCTGCCTTTTTCTCAGCCGTGTTTTATAGATGCTATCAGGAATCATCTGTCAACGAGATGTAATTGAAGTCACAATGTAAACTTTCCTTTTCCTGCCTATTACAGTCTACCTTGTGGTTTTAACTGCAGCCTCCGCTTAACTGGATTCAATGCCGATTTGGAACCTCCAGATCAACCCCGTTGACGGGTGATTGCTGGTGGCACAGATCGATAGAAAACTAACTGTGAGACAGGCGAAACGAGGGACCCGCATGGCGTGGTGGTGAA
This sequence comes from Angiostrongylus costaricensis, assembly GCA_900624975.1. Lineage (NCBI taxonomy): Eukaryota > Metazoa > Nematoda > Chromadorea > Rhabditida > Metastrongylidae > Angiostrongylus > Angiostrongylus costaricensis. The sequence goes on from UYYA01000483.1 coordinate 16,358, forward strand.
CGCGTTACTCCGTTACTCCCCGGAAAGGGTAATAACGCATTATTCCCTCTACTGCAGACACCTGCGATCCACAGTTTTGCAAAGATCTCTGCATGATTACGGTTGCATTTCACGTACTACCTGCCGTGAGAAATTGTAATAGGTAGCAAGCAAAGTTAACAATGTGATGCATTTCGTTAAGGCCCAAGTAGTAGGAATATTGCTTCATTTTCAGCAAAGAATTAAATTTTTCAGCAGTCTTTTTCAGAGATTCGAAGGTTTAAAGATTTCATTCCTATATCTGGATAGGACTGCATTGGATGATTGTAGTTATGTGGTTTTCAGACGGAAGGCGTTAAAGTGCACGCAGGGCCAAAACTTCAATCAATGCTGAAATTTGGTCCACCACCTGTTGAGAGCCTCAAGTTCGAATACGGATGTCTGGAGTGCACACTGGAGGTGAATTTTTGCGGCCTAAGGTTTTTAGCGCATAGTAAAACAAGCGGATAGCACAGTGGTAGTGATAACCGTCATCACGAACATGGTGCTAGTTCGATTCCGCTCCGAACCAACCAAGCCTCTCATCCATACGGGGTTAGGAAATTGGTACCGAACTTATCTAGGAAAAATCACTTTCTGCAGTCCAAATGGGGAACTCTCCAGCCCAGCTATCTCAGTACTTCAAGGAGAATTGCCCGACCATCATTCTACGACATTCAAGATGGAATGGAAAATCCTCAAACACCAGCCAAAGCCACACGTGAAGTTGGAAGATCTCCGTGGACTTGGATGCGAGGAAACAATCGAATGTGAGAAGTGCTAGGACCTGCACAGTAGACGTGAAGATGGATAGAATGAAAGAAAGTGAAACAAGCGGTGTGAAGCAAGCGTAGTAGATAAAAAAGTTATACATTGTGACTTCCTTACATATTTTATTCCTATGGTATACTTTTGGATATCATGGTGTTGCGCAAGTGGCGGATTAGGGAGTTTCACACCACTTGGGGTCATGAACATACATTGAGTCTTCTTTTCGTCGGTGAGCATATCAAAGCTATCGAGTAGATTACGCAAGTTCAAAGAGTATGGCGAACCTCACACTTTTGATACAAACCTGTTTACTTTTTCTGTTTTCCGCGATATGACATTCATCACTAGGTTAACAAGCTCCTGGTAGCACAGATTTACTTTTGCCTACACCTGTGCACTTCATTATGGATCTGGCAAACATAATTTCAATTTGGAAGAGTCTAGTGGAGGAGTGTGGATGACTATGCCCTGTTGTACAGCATAGTTCCACGCGCAGAAACATTCTTCACAACGATGAGGGATAAACTGTCATGAGAACAGTGGCAGTTTTTGCGAAAATCGTAAATAAGTTCATGACTTTGGAACAGAGAACTCATTCGAAAGGTGAAAGGTGATCGATATAATTTTCATAGAGGAATCCTTGCATTGGTAACACATGCACAATTGCTTCGATTCTCCGAAGATGGTTAAAGGTTAACGGTACCGACTATTATGAAATTTATTACATAAGTGATATCACATTTTGTGACGCGACAATTCGTTATTTCTTGCCTTTTCCACTTAGAACCGCAATAGGCACTCCGTTTGTTAAGTGATTTAGGTGGTCGACAATGTTGATGAGGCCGTAGCACATATAATTCGTTATGGCTCTGGACATACCGAAAGTATCGTCACCAATAACGGTACAAGTTTCGAAATGTTTTAGATATTGAAGATATTTCACACAAAGCATTAGGAAGTTAGACAAACTGCCCCGCATTTCATTAGTGAGTTTCAAAGAACAAATTTCAGCGCTTGTATTAATATTTAGGCTATAAATGAGATATCCTATTTGAATTGATTAGGATGAAGATGATCCCAAAGTGACAAGAATAACAGTGCTTCAGTTCCTCATCTTAAAACACATTATATTCATTTCTGATGCGGTTGCTTCCTATTTGGAATTGATCGTATATTAAAGCGTTGGTTTTTTAACCTTTTAAGATATCACTGCTGAGCACTTTATTAAACATGTGGATAGTGCGTGTACATTCCATAATGCCTCAACTCGTTTTGCCGACGGCTACAGATTTGGACTGGGTAATTGACTGTAACAATCATCAATACTGTGTGTTGCTTATATTTTTGTTTCAGGTGCTGAAGTAGGTATCTCAACTGGAAGAATACATGCTCGTGGTCCGGTTGGTGTTGAAGGGCTGCTCACAACCAAATGGGTTTTACGTGGAGCTGGTCATACGGTACACGATTTCAAGCCGGTAGGGGTAGTAGCTGGTAGAAGTTCTTTACAGGACAACTATGCCATTTATCATAAAACCGACTTTCGCTTAACCTCAGGATAGGTGAATAATTCACTGTTATTCCTGAGAGCAAACACGACGTTGTTATTAAAGTATTTAGTAATACACAGTAGCCACGTTTTAAGGCTTTCGCATTCTTCAAAGTCTGGAAAGGCTAAATTGACATGCAATCTACTCAGCCAAACACTTCCATTACTTCACCAAGCAAAACTCAGGAAATAGATGTTTATTCGCATAGAGAACATCATAAACACTCACTTCTTTGTTCTTTCCAGGTCCTTCAGTTATTCGGTGGAGACCAACCTCAAAGATCATCACATGAGCGAGGAATGTGCCTGGCTTAGGTCAGAGAATCATCTGACCTATGGTGGTAGGTCATGCGTGGTCACGTGACGCTCCTTTTTGCGGCCATTTTTGGATTCCTAGAATTTATACCATTCCCGGAAAAAACAACGAGACTACTTTTTTAAGAATTGAAAACTAACCTCAAGGAGGAGTGTCAAGCGTGATCTAGCGCCTTACCTCTGATTGATTCTTTGACTTGAGACCTGGGCGAGGCACATTCCTCGCTCGTCTAAGACTCTTCGCGAGTGGACTCCCACCAAATAACTGGAAAACTTGCGGAGAATAAAGCGCTGATTGTTCATGAGAAACTGTTTACTATGCGAATAAACATTTATGCGTTAACTTTTGTCTGATGAGGCTATGGAAGCATTTGGTTGAGTGGACATATCATTTTGACCTTTCCAGCCTCTGAAGAAGGCAAAACAGCCGAAGCGTTAGCTACACTCTATTAGTAAATACTGTAATAATAACCTTCTGTTTCCTTATCAAGAAAAACAGTGAGATATATTATCAACGTGCTTGTCCGTTACTAGTCAGCTTTTGTTTTTAGAACGGTTGTTATCGATATCAACACGAAGTAATGAATCCAACAGAAATCTACAGAACGCCGGATGCGATCCAGAAATGTGTATGAAGACGAAATTATTGCAAAGCAATGTTGTGCGCAGGTTTAACAAGCATATTAATATCGTGACTTAGGTTGAAAGAATTGTTACTATGGTTACTTGTATTCACTAAAATGAATGATATCTGCTTAAAAGGCAACTTTGCTAGAACACGTTTGGAAAGTTGAGTTTCATTATAAACCGCTCCTTAACATGCATTGCAAAGGGTTGAGTTTTCTTCCTAAAAATTTCGCACTACTTGCCTTTTTCGACTACTCATTATTAATGCGGAACCTATTGTACATATAAATTTATTTACTCAAGAATTCAATTATTCCTTTTTGTGTTGGGTTAGTTGTAGATTAGCTTTTCAAATATATAAAATGGATGAGTTATGGAAAAAACATTACTTACTCGGATATTTGGACGGTCCGTCTTCACGAGCTGTGCGGACCCTAGCACATAAGCCATTCGTTCCTTTTTCTGGCAATCATAGTTCATGGTGGTGGTCTTATTCGAGCATGGTAGCGCTTGTGATTCACATACCGTGATCTGTAAAACAACTGCAGCTGTGGGTACAGCTGATTAACTTTGTTCACGAACACGTCAGCCCAGTGTGTAAGTGGTCGTCCAAGGAGACGTTTGCATTCTCTTGGAGTCCACTCCACTGTTCTTTTCGTCCATCTGTTGTCTGTTTTTCTCATTATGTGAACGGCACAACTATGTTTCGCTGTCGATGTATATTCTCTTTGATCTCGAAGATGCGACAGTTTTCGAAGGTCAGAGCTTCGCATTCCGGCTACATATTGAGGGTGCCGGTTATATTTCAAAATACATCGCTCAAGTGCTCTGTGAGTAGCTCGAGGCGTTCTTGACGTAGTTAAAGTATCAACCCACGTCTCTGCAGCATAACAGAGCGCTGGGAGGGCCGTAGAATCAAAGAGATTAGCCGGATTTTCGGGTCCTTCAGTTAGTCGGTGGCTTCCTTGAGAGGCCCGAATGCGGCCCAAGCTGCTTTTCTTCTTCTATCTAGTTTTTCCTTCAAATTGTTTTCCATGTTCATTGATCGCCCGAGGTAAACGTACAAGGTGCTCTCTGCTAGGAGAGAGCCATCCAATTCAATTTTTTAGTCCTCGCACAGTGAATTTTCCATGAACTAGGTCTTCCCCCAATTTATGCTTAGTCTAATCTGTTACCCTCTTCGTTGAACTCGCTGATCATTGTCTCTGCTTTTCTGTACTACTTGAGAAGACGAAGATTTTCTCCACGAAAGGAAAGTTGACAGGAATTTTCCATCAATGTGTGTACCTTTCTCATCACAATCGAGTGACTTCATTATCCACTGTAGTGCGGCAGTGAACAGCTTCGGTGATATTGTGTCGCCCTGTCGAACCGCTTTTCCTATCGGTATTGTAAAAGGTCGATGGAAAAGCTGTTTTTTCGTAGTGCAGTTCCGATAACAGTCGGACATAGCCCTCATGTAGGACGGGTCCACTCCTTAGTCGACGAGCGCCGATAGGATTGCATTCGTTTCAACACTGTCAAACGCTTTCTCATTGTCGACAAAAGTTAGGACTAGAGGCAAGTGGTATTCTCGACAAACTTCGATGACTCTAGACACGGTTTGGACGTGGTCCATGCAGCAAAATCCTTTTCGAAATCCTGCTTGCTCGACTGGTTACGCCTCACCCAATGTCCTTGATATGCGCAAGAGGATCATTTTCGAGAACAGCCTCTCTACTACCAAGTATATGGGACGATAGTTAAGAAGATCCCTTCGGTCTCCTTTCTTGGGCAGGATGACCGTGCGCGACGTCCTCCATTGGTCTGGGTTTTTTTTCTTTTGAAGGTAGCCTGTCATATCATCTGCGAGAAGTACGTGTAAATTGTGGCCTCAAGCTCTAAGGAAATCAGCAGTGATATTATCGGGTCCTGGAGCTGTGCCTCTCTTCATGCTTTCTATCGCTACTCGAGCCTCCGACGAAAGAATTCCAGGTGGTTTTTCTCCAGCGCGGATATTAGAGCCCGGGAATGGGATTGTGGAACGGAAAAGGTTGGTGTAGAACGTTTCCGCTATTAATTCCATATCATGGCAGGCAGTTTTGACGATCACATCTTCATAATGGCTGACAGCGGAACATTACAATCACACAAATCCCGAATCCCGATGCCTTTTTTAAGACTGCTTCTTTTCTCTGTTGCTTCCAGTATTTTTCTCTGCTTGTACCGTTGCAGATCTTTCTGGAAAGCTCTTTTGCAGCTGGCATTTATTACTAGCCAAGTTAAACATGTTGCAGTAGGATCAAACTTCAGTTGCCTTCTCTTTTCGAGCAACTCCTTAGTAGCGATGAAGATGCGATCCGATATTCTTGCTAGAGGAACTGAGGTGAATTCGACACAGCTTTTCAGTCCTTCGTCGAACAGCTCGTAGTCTTCGGCAGGGTCTTCTTTAATCTACCAGTCACGTTTGGACAGAACGTTCTCGTCGTATACAAATGTTCTCGTCGTATACAGCTCGACCTTCTCCTCGTGGTCAATGAAGAGAATTCTTTTCCAGCTTAGGCTGAATTGAATTTTCGCGCGAAGAAGGCGGTGTTCGGAACCAGTTGCGAATGACGTGACTACCGACGTGTCAAGTGGCACCATCTTCTATTGGTCAGGATTTGGTCGATCTCCGCTTGAGTCATGCCGTTGGGAGACTCCCATGTCCAGTGGTGGCTTTCTTTCCTCTGGAAAAACGAGTTTCCATGAAGGAGACGTGTTGCTGACAGGAGTCCTGAGAGACGTTTTCCATCCTCTTTTCCTTCTCTTAGTCTAAAATTTCCGATTCTGTATTCGCTGTCGTTGGCCTTTCCTATTCAGGCGTTGACGTCTCCAACAACAAATTTTTGATATGCTTTATCATTGCGGATGACTTTCTCCAACTGATAGTAGAACGTATTTAATTCGTACTTAACAGCTGCGTCGGTCGGTGAGTAGCAGTTGATGGTAGTGATCTTCTCATGGTGCGACAGTTGAAGGTGGAGGACGGTTACGCGAGGGGAAAGGATCACGTGTGCGTCGACGAGATGGACAATGGACGTGTGGACGACAAGGCCTACGCCGCCAGCATTTCGTGACGGGACCTTTTCTCCACGGATCACAACGGTCCCGTTGTTTAGTTGGCGTATGTCGATCTTCTCGATTTTTGTTTCTTGTAATGCGTTCACATGAAATTTAATGCGATCTGCAGCTACAAGAAGGGCGTAAAGATCGACGTCTGTGGAGAGTGTTCTTGCATTATACGTGCATAGTAAGAAACAATCTCCATGGCGTGTCGTGCGTGTGTTCTTCAGGTCCGGTTCCAATGACGTCCTGCGTAACCCGATATTTTCTAGCCTCTCACTGGTCGTACCACCGCCTGACGTCATAAACAAAAGCAACCAGTGTGGGTTACTGAGGCTGGCCTATTGCTGATCGTGCAACCTTGGTCCTCTCTGGAGTCCTGACGTAACCTTGCAAGGGCGTATACAGGTCTTCACCACGATGTGGTCCAAAGGAAGGTGTGTTTTCGGCGGCCAATCCTTCGCTCGGTCTTCCTAGTTGATTCCGAAAGATGTTAAAACCGAAATCAAAAACGAAAGTAGGAATTTAAAAGCAACCGACTGCTCAAGGACGATGTAGAAGCCGAATCCATATCGTATGTATGTGTCATATCCGTATGAAATAAACGTGTGTTGAATAATATCCCGTGAAAATTACCGGCTCTACTGAATTGCACACTTGGAAATGGAACTGTTACCAGATCAAGCAGAGAAGCTTCGGCAGTTTCAGGAGGTGACTAATTTAGCGGAACACGTCTTGGCTGCGGCCAGAGTGGAGTCCGTGCGTTGGAACTTAGAGCAAGCCATTGAATCGTGTCTGTGTGGAGATGGAGTCCTTGGACCCGATGTCGATTTACGAAAGTTACCGGAATTCGATGAAGCCAGTGTTTATGAAGATGAAATGGAAGTGGTGGGAATTCTGAATAACCGTAGGTATCATTGACGTGCTGGACTGCAAACATCCGTTAAACTAGTTGGAGATGATACTACTGTTGTCGACATGGAATTATCTCGCCCCTCGTTATCTGGTGTGCCATCTCATCGTCCTCAAAGTGGGAAAAAACATTTGGATAAATAAGTAAGGAGTTTAAAAAATATGATTATTCGCATTTCCATGTAGACCAAGAAAGTTCATGTTTTCATCGGTTTTTCCGTAGTAGAGAACGCAAATGGCGCAGTGGTAGTGATGCCGTTCAATGAGAGTGAGGCTCTAATTCGACCACTCCCTAGTCCTACCATGCCTCTTATCCCTTATGGTTGGTAAATTAGCAATAGACATTCCTGAAAGCTATGTGTAATCCAGAAAAGCTGGAGTTTGCTTGTGGGGAAGATATGGGAACATCTTAGCGCAACTATTCCAGGATTCCAGAAAAAATTGAGTCGACCAACATTCAGTCACATTCTGAACGAAGACCAGAAATCCTCGAGCAGCAACGACACCTACACGCAGAAATTTGTTGGTGAATGGAAACCACCCGAAGGAATGGAGGCACTGGGATTCACGTAATATGTGGAGTCGTGCGAAACAAAACAAAAAGCACGCAACAAAATCGATAAATAAACAAAAAATCGATAAATAAACAGAAAGTCAATAAATAAGCAAAAATCAGTAAGTAATTAAATAAATCAATGAGGAATTAAATGAATAAATAAATATGTAAATAAATAAATCAATAAATAAATGAATAGGAAAAGTAGGTCACTTGATATAAAAATAACTCAGTGAATAAATAAATAAATGAATAAATCGATAAATAAATAAATAAATAAGTAAACCAATAAACAAATAAATAAACGAATAAATCATTGAATGAATAAATTAATTAGCAAATTAATAAATCAATAAGTCTATGAATAAATAAGTAAACAATTCAATAAATAGATAAATAGAAAAATAAATAAATAAAATAATAAGTTAATCAACAAATAAATAAATAAAGTCAATAAATAAAAATAAAACAATAAATTTAGAAATAAACAAATCGATAAATAAACGAATAAACAGATAAATAAAAAATAAACAATTAAACAAGTAAGTCAATAAAAAATGAGTAAAGAAATAAATAATTAAATAAATAAATAACAATTATTCCCTCTATGAGGAAACGCGAGGTGGTTAAGATGCTGCCTATTCTTCCATAAATGTGACGGTTTGGTGCACTTCGTTTCCTTGTGGGAATGAAAAGGTTATGTTCGGTGAAATCTTGTCAGCCAAATACCTGCATGACCTCAAGAGGAAAACCACGATACTTAGATTTCAATCGCTTTGCAAGCAAAGCATCTCCTGCACGCACTCATCGTTTTCTAGAAATCCTCCGCTGAGTCTTCCACATTGAAACAACAGCACGTAATACACATGTATGGGCAATGTGCCTCTCTCTCACTAAATATTGTTCCAGATAATGTGTGAGATCACGTGTGGTAACGAAGCATTCCTCTCTGTGGTTCATCTCAGGGTTTTTCAGTTTATTGAAAACGCGTCAAGAGTTTTATTCATTTATGTTTCAGCTTCCTTTGCAAGGTTAATGGTTTTTGCTTCAAAATCGTTTCCGTTATACGTTCATGTTTTACGCGTGTCTAGTGGGGGGTAACGGTTGACTTTAAGCATCCAAATTGGGTGCCTTTGTATAAGCATGGCACAGTGGTCTACCCTTTTCACGAAGGTATTCGCCTTACCAGCTTTACAAGAAATCAGGTACACTGCACCTCAACTTATACATTCGCTGTCTTTATTGTGAACGTAAATTATGCAGGTTCGTGTTTTGCACAGACGGTCATAAAAACGGTTACGAACTAGGCATCACAGAGTATCTCGCGGGGTTTCGATCACTGCTACCGATAGGTAAGATAAGCGGGAGCTTATTCTCTCCAGTATTATCGTTTGGAGGCATGATATTTTCTATACACCTATTGCGGAAAACTTCAGCTCCGTCTCCGTTTGACATAGATCTTTGCTGCACCAATTTCATGGATTCGTCTTTCTGCTCACTTCCCGTGCACGCACTGGTGCCTTTACGAAATACGTTTCTCACAATCTCGTTTCTGTGTATGAAGGATGAGAGGAGGCCTAATGAATGAGTATTTTTTGTTAAACGGTTTTCGGCAGCATTTCGTGACAACTAGCAGTTAAGCAAATGCACCAATATAACAGCTGGGAATTAGGTCTTCGACTCATTTCTCGGCAGCGAATAATCACTAGTTTCAAGTAAAACGCTCGACTTCGTAGGAAGTTGCCACGCGGAGTTTATCGACGTGTCACAAGGCAACACTTTGGGTAACTAAAACGCTTATAGCAATAATAATGCAAGAATAACGATATGTGAACATGGGAGCAATACAAACGGCAATGCGGTAACATGATCAATAAGTGAAGATAAGGCCGGCTAGTAGCTTTGCATAGACTGGTGGAGCAATGGCGATGTGCATGTAGGATGTAGAATACATCAATGGTTGTGCAAGAGGTACAAACAACAAAAGATTTGTGTGAGGCCGCAATATCTGACTTGACAATATGATAGGGTTACACATGCATGCTTGTGATATCGTTCTGATGATGTTAACATAAAAGGGAGTACATGTAAAATTGCGATAACATTGCGATGGGGCTGTCGTATTATGTAAAACATGATGGCTTGTGAAAACATTAACTTATAGTGACCGCATATTGGGGTTAATGTGTTTGAAAGTACATGACAATAGGACGAAGTTAATGTAGAATAGTGAACCGTGTGCAATAAGAGTTAAGAACTTGTGTCATCTACATGGCGTAGCGAATAAGACAAAGAGGGATCTTTAAAGGCAGCAATCAGAGTGAACCACGAGGCCATTCAAACGTCTTCTGTAGGAGTCAGGCAGTGTTTTGGAACAGATCCAGAACCTTTCCAGAAAACGCGCGTCGACTTCCGCTTCAAAATCTCTCATGACCAGATCAGATAAAAGAATACGGGTCTCCCAAACAACTTTTTGCCATTAATGTTACCGTATACTTGAAGACTTTTAACAAAAATAGCAATCAAAAGCTCTGATTAAAGAAAGAGATTTGCATAACAAAGATCGTTTGTGGCAAGCCGAGTTCCTCGGAATGAGATAAAAAATTTTTACATAGTGTGAACTTTTTTATGTAATGCTTACTGCAATTTCTAAGGCAAAGTATTATGCAAAATCAACCACAATGATGCTGAGATATTTGCATCTGCCGTGGGGATCGAACACGATATTACTCTTTTCGTCGGCTAACGTATTCGCCACCACGCTATAGGTGTCCTTCGTTTCGCATTTCTCTCAGCTAGCTTTCTATCTACCAGTGCCATCAGCATTCAGCAATATTTACATGCTTCTAGTTTGCTAAATGGTACGAGAAGCAGTGTATCCGGTTTTGGTGTGGCTTAACTTGAATATTTATAAATGAAGGCTAGCTTGTTTGTGGAACAACTCAAAATATTTGCCTCACTCACCTTGTGTAGAGAAGAAAACAAAACAGTCATCTATATATGTACAATAATGTATTGACCGGAGAACTATTACTGGGGTTCCACCTAATACACAGTGCAGTGGCAAGGCTCTGTGCTCGTCGCTGTTCCATTGCCAACTCTCTTCTCTGTGTAAACTACTTTCCGTATCTTTTGAAGATTAAGTAGTTCAGGTACTCTTTTTAAAAAACGATAAGCGGCTGAATCGACAAGTCATACATGTTTATTGCACTTTTGTGTTGCATAGAAAGTTTGTGGACAACTTGATGACATTAGAGACCTTTGCACAAGGGACAGTAGCGTTAAAGAAATTCATCGCCTACCCGCTATTGGGAGCGGTGTTACATAGACGGCCCAAGAAGAGTTAAGTGTTCGACAGATGGGCTAGTATTATGTGTTTTAGCAAGTGGATCAGTACAAAGTTTATATGCCAAGTTATCCAATCCGTGGACACATGTACACAGCCTATGATAGTTCCTACATTGAACGTTGAAAAGTTTCTAGACGCCAAGTCAATAATGGACTTTAACTTATGTTTTAATAAGTATGTGAAAGGTGGGACGCGCTAGTAACTCTTTTGCAGTTTTAGAAATAAATGTCACCTTTATCAAGTGTAGTCCCATTGATTGTCGAGTAAATGGAGCGGATGCCAATAAATCTTCTATTTTTTCCTGTCGGGTGCAAGTGTATCCCAGTGGATTCTGTCCGCTCTAGGGATTCGCTGAGCATCATACCTTTCTTCAAGGCTTTTAGAGAATAACTCTCACCATTAAGTTGGTGGTCTTTCTGCAGTACGTTTAACATCCCGAGAAATCCAGTAACTAACGACTATTGTCTATCGGTTGTCGTTGATACGCATTACGTGCCCAGACCATCTTATCTTCGACTGTTTGGCATATAGAACAGCATCTTTGATTTTCAATAGTTGCTGCACGTAGAGACAACAGATCTCTTCTCTTGTTTGTGTGATGCAGGATATTCCTAGCATCGTGCTCACGACTGCGATTTCAATAATGGTGACTGATCTTCAATCCTGCATACGCAGCGACCAATTTTCTGACGCGTAAGGTGGGAAGTATCGTAGAATCGAAAAGGTGGGTACGGGAGTAGGGTATTCAATCTGCTATTTACTATATCTTCGATTCTTTTCAAAGTTTCTTAAGCCGTTGGCTTCCTTCTGATTAACTGTGGAGCCAATTCGTTCAACTTGTTGATTTCCCAACCAAGTGAGACATAACTGGAGCATTCGGAGATATTCGTTCCGTTGAACATGGGTGGGAAATAGGAAACCGATCCGTTTCTCACGTACATCGTTTCTGTGACGTTTAGTCGAAGACCAACCTTTCCACAGGCTTTATCAAAGTCGGCAAGCAAACGTTCCGCTTGGATAATGTTTGGTGTTACAAGGACGATGTCATCAGCAAAGCGAAGATGGTGTAACTGCCCACCATCGGTTTTCACTCCCATATTATACCATTCCAATGTTCGCATTCTTAAGGGTGACGGTAAATAACTTTGGCGAGATGGTATCGCCTTTCCTAACCCCTCTTTTGACGTCAATGTTAATATCGTTGTAGAATGGGGATACCCTGGTTGTAAAATTTTTGTTCAGCTCACGAAGAATCTTAGGTGAACCGAGTAGGGACTCCTTGACTATCAAGGGCTTCCGTAACTACTTCTATCTCAACCAAATCAAGGCCTTCGATGAAAGTGAGACAGAGCTGTCCTTTGTACCCACGCGATACTTCAATGAGCCGTGTTACCGTGTGGATGTGGTCCATCGTTCTAAATCCTTTTTGAAACCCTGCTTGCTTACATGGCTATCCTTCATCCAGCATTCATTCAATCTCTGTTTAAGATCACTCATGAGAAAACTTTGTAGACGACAGAAATTAAGCGGATTTGGCGATAGTTGACGATATCGTGGAGGTCACCCTTCTTGACAATAACACGATCTTGCTAATATTCCATTAAGTATTAAGAAACCTTGCATTCAGACAGGTAACGTGTGAACAGCCGAGTCAGTGTGTTTACGGGGAGTGGCGGAAGGTTCTTCAGGTGTTCTGGTCTTATCCTGTCCGAACCTGGCCCTGTTCGATTCTTCATCGACAAAATGGCATGTCGGATTTCGGAAGGGAGAACCGGTGGTACAACATATCCATCCTCCTTTATTTCATATAACGGAAGGCAGGCGCGGCTATCGAAGAGTTCCGAGTAGTATTCGTGAATGATTTTCTCCATTGCATTTCTAAATGCTGTAACTGTTCCGTCTGGGCGTCGAAGTGCAATCATCTTGGTCTTCTAATTGGCGAAGCTTGGGTGGGTTTAGCGAATGCTTTTCCCAGCCTCTGCAACTTCGACCACATCTGCCGCTCTTCTCCCTTTAAGTGTCTTGTAAGTTCAGACGTGTTTTGGCTATTAATCTCGTGCGATTGCATGCTGGCGCATCAGCTTGTGTGTTGCTGGAGATAGAGATCTATTGGTGGCTTTCGAAATCTCAGCTTTCATTGAACCAACGTGGAAATGTCAAATGAGCTGATCGTATTACTCATCGATGTTATGCTACACTGATTTGTCGACAAAACCATCTTACCAACAACCAACTAATTAACTGAATAAATCCACGTTTGTGGTGGCTTTGGGCTTCCTTTTTTGGATTGAGTGGTCATTCTGCGTGGGATAAAATCTTGCACGAAAGGGTGATGGTCTGATTCTGTGCTGAATTTTGGGATAACGGCGACATCATTTCGATAAAACTTTCGTTTTACTATGATTTATTATCCATATCTACCTCGTTATGGTACTCTTCACTTAGCGACTCCAAGGTCCAGCGTTGACGGTGAGGATTCTCGTGCAAGTTGCTGTCCTTTGTCGTCATGATGAACTCAGGCAGCCGTTACTCTGCTCGTTAAATTCTAATCCTTCAGTGTCAATGTGACGTTCTTCAGACGTTTCTATGGGTCCAGTCTTAGAGTTTAAATCCCCACTTATCGAAGTCAATAGAGAACGCTTCGACTTCTTCTTCGTCATAGTTTGATGTCTGCGCGTAAACGACGAAGATTGTCAAAACCGGTATTGATCAACTTCTTTTTAATCGTAAACGTCCAATTCAATTTGTTAGTTGCTCAAATGAATCAATGTTCATGGATAAACTCGATCATAGATGATACGTACGTTGTTGAGATAAGAGGTTTTTGGGTTTTCACAAGAAATCACGCGTCTTGCTGTGAGATTTTCGTGTCTATCAATAATGGTGTGACTTCAAAAGCAGCTGGGTTTTTTCGTACAAGTGAAATTTTTTTAAAAAGCACCTTATCGCACGGCTTAATATCTCACGCTGTTTGTCATCTTTCACAAGACACTTGTACTCCCACTGTTTAACAAGTAAGCCGCGCAAGCTTCAAAAAAGTCTGAACATCAGCTTGCCGCATTCGAGAATATCCCATTGGGTTCCGTTCATCTTAGAAACCCACTCAGCGCCATATTCTTTTCTCAGAGATCTTCGTCAATAATTATGACTTTTAAGAAATTCAGTCGCCAACGATTCCTGTTCATCGGTTGTCGCTCGGACGCATAACAGGGCCGGCCCACCTGATTTTGCATAGTTTAGCGTTCTCGTTACCATCTGCTTTAGTTCGCCTTTGATCTAGCTCGCAGCTTCGGCTTTCTCCTTTCACTTCCTTAACACAAAATACTCCGAACAATTCACTCTCGACAATGCGTTTGTTAACAACTATCATTAACGTTGAAATCGCGATGGCTACTTATTTGATCAATGCCGAAGTTAACAGAAAGCCGGTCGTGGGAATTACTAAAAGAAAAAGTGCATGATAAAAAAATATTCCCTTCTCTGTAGATCTTCTCCGAATCTTAAAGGTACCCTCGATCCCATCCTCCTCATAACTTTGTGTAGATGCGTAGGCGACGAGGATTCTCAAATCTGGTGTTGATCCACACCTCTTCAACTGTAACAGTCCGACTCAGATTGCTTGTTTTAGAAGAAAGTTATTATTCGTGGCAAACCTCATGCCGACGAACACACCAACGCCGCCGTCTTTTATAGTGACGCATGTTTTGAGGATCTTCTCGTCTGGGCCAGTTGGGTGACATGTGACTGATGACATCATACTCTCAGTGAACGGCCCACATTCAGCGCACAAAACAGGAAAAGATTATCACCTTATCCCTTCCAAATTTAGGCGGCCTGGAATAACCTTGTTGAGATTTTAACATCCTCTCTGCATTCGTTCTATTCAACGTATCAGTTACTCTTTCCGGCGTCGAACATGTTACCCATGCACCACCAAGCTCCTTGTTATGGTTTTTTTCAATCACTTTTTTTGTATCCTAGGGTTGCTATCAGCAATCACTCATCAATGTAAATGATCTAGGGTTCACAAATAGACGAACTTAGGCATATGCCTAGTCGACTCAGAAAAAAGAAGTCCATGCTCTCGATTCATCTACACCTTAGGAAAGCACAGGCTGCTTTTGGTTCGCGTTAACCCACTATTCTCACAGTTGAGGACATACCACGAAGCTCCAATTGGCTAACCTGCAACGTTTCCCTCAGTGAAATACAGCATTGAATCATGGTGCTTGCGTGTAGTGCACTGCTTAGGGGGCCCTGCAAGACAAATGAGTTTAGTCCCCCTCAGACTGAGCAAGCCACTCATTCCTCCGGTGTCGGCGAATTAGTACCAGGCCTATCTGGGAGTTTAGCAGCAATGACTCGATGCATCGCCAAACAACACGCGAGTCATTGTATAGTCCAGGTAAGCATTCAGTCACCTATAACGATGCTTAGTGAAATCAAATTCATGACACAACCTTCTGGGGCTGATCAACGCCGGGAGTTTTGTCCGTTTATCGTTCATCGTGGTGCCTGATAAAAAAGTACAAATGCGTCACTCTTCTTCTCAAATAGCATTGTAAGTTTCGACTATTTCACTTGCGTCTATTTGCAAGATACAGTGGCTTTTTTGTTATCCAAGGATTTTATTTGATCCCATTTGATGGTATTTCGTTGCCATCAGTGATGACAACACTAAAGGAAATTCTACACAGGGTACACAAAAAGACATTAAAATATAACAAAGGCTTTGAAATTGATGTGACAATTTTCAACAATAACTGCTACATTTCTTAGAATGTCTACTATTAAACATAGATCAGAATAATGGTTGTTCACACGAGCGTTGTTTAAGCAGCAGAATCACAACGGCTAAGCAGACATCGAAGTCCAGATATTTTCTGAAGAAAATCTAAAAATCCTTAACCACAATCGCAATATAGCTTAGTTGTAGCCTCACAGCAATGCAAAACTGTGGTATGCGACAGGTTCGAAAATTAATAAAATCGAAAACTATTAGGCGATCAATGTCTTTTCCTGAGATTGAGATTCTCTATTCGATAGTTGGCGCACTTCTTTGGATTGGACTTGATGCGACAATGAACAACCACATCGCGAGGATGACCACCTCTGCGTCATCTACTCGAATCAATCTGGCTCTGAAGAATGCGAAGTAGTCGAAACGCTACCCGAGTAAATCTTTTCATCAACATCTTGTTTGCTTAATAATACGAGGAGGTGCACTGATAAATATTCTACTGATATTAGCGATGAAATATGCGCAGCGATAAAGCAATGCTTAAAAAGTGCAGGTTTCGAGGAATTGGTAGCGATAGTCGAAATAGCACGGACACTCTTCGTTGTCAGTTAGTTCTCAATCGCCTATATGACCATCTATGTGTGACTGTGTAATTTGCCTCTTCAGCAGAGACGGTGACTGCATGAGTTCCATGAGTTCAGGTACGATATAGCTGATCTCTTGTGGCACTTCCGGAGGGAAATATATTGGCGAAACGGGCAGACTTTTATGTATCCGCATAAAAAACATCTAGATGGCAAACGAAAAACATGATAAATTACACACTAGGAAGGCATAGGATACAAAGCGTAGTGGAGACGACTTTGCTATAAAAGTCACTGTCCTGTCATAAGGTGCTTGAGCACCAGCGCGTAAACCGCTTGAGGGTTTTGGGTAAATGCCCCGAAAAAATTTTGCAATGAATAGCAAGGAGGAATGCCCATACGCGACCTGACCCTGCATGTTCGCATCAATTTCTGATGTGGGTGGTGCAGTAAACCATGTGACACTCCAATTAACTCCCACGTCCGACTTTCTATTAACCTCGGCATTGATTGAATAATTCTTTCTACTTCAGTTCAGCAAGCACGAGGTGTTATTTTACTTCTTTATTTACGCACAAGCTGACGCTTCGGCGGATTTCGCCTTCCTCAGAGCCTGGAAAGGCCAAGTTGGCTGCAATCTACACGGCCAAACATCTCCATAACCAAACAGAGGAAATGCTGAACCAAAATTTCAATCACATTGAACACAGAATGATGCACGCTCACCGCTTTCTATGAGTCTTCCACCAAATATGTCACGTGGAGACCAACCGCACAGAGTTCACACGGAATCGTATTGTGCCCATCTCATCAAGATAACAGGCTTATATACTGCCCAATATCACGCATGATAATGAGGTACTCCTCCCTGCAGTTCATTTTCGGATTCTTGGAATTAAACCAGAATGTGCGGGACAACGAAGACCTGTACAAACCTCGCGTTGGCTTAAGAAGATCAGTTTATAAGATCACATAAATAAATAATCCAGAGTGCCTCTAGAGTTTTACGCGCTTGTGTTCTCGATTCTTGCGCGAGGATCGTAACACTTACTTCAAAATCTTCTCCGTTATGTTTCTGCGTCCTATACGTGCCTAGTGGAGTATTTGGTTTACGTTTGCCGGCTAGGTGATCTTTTATACGAACGCAGAGTGGTCTACCCGTTTCGCCAACGTATTCGTCACCGCACGCTTTACAAGAGGTTAGATAGACTCTACCCTAACTCAAGCAGTCACCGTCTCTACCATTGGAGCAAATTATGCAATTTTGCATTGCACATAGACGGTCGTATTAAGCAGTTACGAACTAGCTGGCGTCTTAGATTACTCGGTGGCATTTCAATTATCGTTACCGAATTCTCTAGACTGGCTCTTCTTAAACAGCGTTTTATAGCTACACTTACTTCATTTGAAATGAAAGGCAAAATAAACAGGATCTTATTGTCGCTTGAGTTATCGTTGGGGGGCCTGTGGCTTCCTTTGCACCTATCCGAGCTACATTTTCGTAGCCATTAAAAATGGCTATTTGTCACGCCAAGTTCTGGGATTCCTCTCTTTGCTTACTGCGCACACGCTGGTAGCTGTTCGAAACATGTTTCTCACAAGAGCCCTTTTCGTGTGAGAGGGGTGAGATGAGAGGTTATCACCACACAATGCAGGTCCATCGTTTCGCCTATCTCTCAGCTAGTTCTATTGATCAGTGCCATCAGCAATCACCCGTCAACGGGTGTGGATTTGTGCTCGCCATATGATTCCCATTGACAGGCGATTGTTGATGGCACTGATCGATAGAATTAGCTGAGAGATGGGCAAAACAAAGGCTCCGCATGGTGTGGTGGGGAACGCGTTAGCCCCCAAAAAGGGTAATATCGGGTTCGTTCTCCACCGCAGACACCTGGGGTCCGGAGTTTTGCAAATATCTCAGCGCCATTGTGGTTGCATCACACATAATACCCTGCCGTGAAAAAATTCTAGTAGGCAATAAATAGAAAGTTTGAATTATATGAACAAGTTTAACTGTTATTTGCCAGTAACGAGGACCAGAATGGAGATTATCGCGAAATCACCTATACGTAATCTACAGTGATTTCCAACGAAAAAAAAAACCTGGCTTCCGTTCAGAGTCACGCGCCGAAAATGATTCACTGGAGATAATTTTTGGTTGAGTTACAAATGTTGGTTTAGGTGAAACACTGAACAGTAGACGAATTGTGCAAGGGCAATGTTAATGATGTTGTGTAACGTTCGTACCACCTATTGCTGACCTCATTATACAGTTCGTCAGTTCAGTCGTCATAGTGGATTGCCTATAGACATTGGCACTCTCTAGAGAAAATACAAATACACACACACGCAGACACACACGCACACACACACAAACAAACGACGTGAGGAGCCATTATCAAATTTCTTTTCGACCAGCGCCATTTCTCACGTCCTTATTATCACTGCTACAGTTACTGCTCTCTTACACAATACAGAAGTTCAACAGCATGTTGTCATGAATACACTACATGCCCGTGGTTTTTTTTCTTGTTCTCATCCTTGTACTTTTCTCCGACATTTATCCTCCATCGCTGTTCTTTTTGGTAGAAAAATGGTCTCTGGTCATGAAATCTATTGCTACTATTAAGTTCAAATTCAAATTCTCCTTCGATTTGATGATAAAAACAATTTTAATGCGCACTTTTAAGGTACCAAGTGTAAGATTTTCACAGAGAACTTTATCACAACTTAATTTCCATTTTTTCCGAGCTAAAACAACTGTTGTCGCTGTTATGAAACACATGATGTTAAAGAGCAATGGATAAATCCTTCGACGTTAATCAACCACGTCGGCATGTGCTCCTATGCATCCGATTCCATCCATACTATCGTATAAAAGTGATTGAATGCACATCTGGCTTGTATAATCACTTGCGATAGGGCTACCGATGTATTATTGCAGTGTTTTGCACGTTCCCAACAAGTCTGGTACTGATTCGGACGACCACGGATAGATGGCGGGCTTGGTATGCCCAGGCTGGATGATCAACTCACTCAATCCATCCATCCTACACTACGCTTGATACGACATCATGTTTACTGTTGTTACTGGTTTTCTTGCTTTCTGATCAAACTATTTCATTCTTTCTCTTTCTTAATGAAAACACAGTCGTGTGCTGCTGTTCTAACTATGCAATTACGTTCGAGCAAATAAGCGTTGTTTTCGGATTTTTCCAGAATTTCGATCGTACATTACACGTGTATCATGCTAATATTGAATTAGCCTTTATCGCCGTACTATATCAAACACCAGTAAATTGTGCACTGGAGTCTTTCTTTCCTCGTCGTTTCTTGTACAGAATCATTAATAATTTCATCAGTTCTATTCTGGGAGTCACTAGCAATACTGGTATTATTTCAATTACAACTATATGAAAACAATATCGTATCTAGTCGAATCACACCGTTCTATAGTGCAACCCTTTCGATTGCTCTCATACCTTAAACGACACAACCATTATTTGGTTGCTTCTGAGGTTTTTGGTAGTTTAGCAGACTTAGAATGATGAATGGCAGATGTTTTTTTCTCTTCTCAATCAAAAACATTTTAAAACTATAGAATAACATTTCATATCTCCATAGTTGCTCCATTCGTGAACGAAAGAAGAAAACGAAACAATGGCGTGACGAAAATAAGGTTAAATTCAAGCCAGATAACCTATACATTAAAATTTAATGAATAGATTCCCATCGAAATTATGAATGCCATCCTATTACTAGTGTTTTTTTTGTCTTTAGCATAGTACTCAGTGATTCCTAGAATAACTAGGGCTTTCTGAAACTTCTATTCATTTTGAGTCATAGATAGCGTGATTGCCTTGTCGTTCTTCACTTATCTTCAGATGAAATTTTTTACACCACTTTCCGTCATTGTCATCGTTCTACTCAGCTGTACTGCTATCGTGGTAAGAATTTTTTCGCTGAGTTTTATCACCAATACTGTTTCCACAAATAGTTTTTAAGATATAAGACCATTTATTGACTTAGCGGTGTTTGTTTCTTCAATTAAGAACTCATTCAACGTCCCACCGACAGGAATCTGCTGGGCTGAAAAGGATGGAGATTGTATGCGGTGCGACTGCAGAAGGCCTTTGAAATGCTACAAAGGCACGTGCCGATAAATACCATATTCCGAGAAAATTCTTCATGTCTATTTATTCTTTTAACGAATAAATTTTGCTTTTCGGATGATTTTCTCAATAAGTATTTGAGATGTAGCGGATCGTTCATGACTTCCACAGCACTTACTCCTTTACATGTTGTAGCCAAAAGAAACAAAACGTCGAAAGAAAAGAAGCCTAATTCGTGATGACTAGAGTGCCGCTCGCTACGATCTACCTCTTTGTGATTTAAACCACGTGCTTGTTTTACATGCATCAATGCCGACACGAGGCAGACCAAGTGATACATTGATATCAGTACATCTCTGCACATGACTAAGTATTCTCACAGTGAAGGTCGTGATTGCATCTTTGTTTCAGCTTACTTATGAGCGTTTTCTTTCGACTAAAGGAATCACAGGCTTAAGAACAACCTTCTGTACACTCTAATCTCACCTTACCCTTCTAATTAGGATAAGGACCGAGATTTTTGCCAAACTATTCATAGTTTTCAACATGAGTACTAATTTTTTCAAACAGTTTATGTCACGATTGCACAGGACTGTTTAATTCAGGCTTAACAATTAAATCAACCGGTTTATGATTCATTGTTCCTGCGATTTGTTAACAACCAGCCAGATCTGCTATCATATAGCTGCTGCCTATCAAGCAAAAAAAAAAGGCTAAATCATATGTTTTCACTTTGTTGCATCTTGTTATAATTCGGTACGAAATATTTCTTGCAAAAATCTGCGAATTTCAAGCGCCTCTAGGTTTCTTACTAAGATTCTCGCTGGAATTCTGGAAAAGTAATGTTCGAAGATAAAATGCTGTTCGAACGTGTAGTATCTGTAACTAATGCAGAACCAAAACAGCTATTTACCTCGTGCTCTCGACCAGCTTCTCCGATTTTGGTTGGCTAAAGTAAGAAGAACTTCAGATTACATCTATAATGAAACTGAATCCATCATCCTCCCGATTTCGCGCGTAACGCATTCACGAAGGCGTCACCTCTGTGTCATTCAAAATGGGACATTTGAGCAGACCTCCATAGAGGTCGTTTTGTTCCCGTTGCTCTATATTCGCGTAAAAAACCGTTTCGCTGCCTTTTTGCAAACATTTTTTAGCTTATTTAGCTCAGATTTTGAGAGAGATGCCAACAGGGATACGCTCAGTTATGACCTACAACTATACAGAAAGCTTTTTTCGAACAAGTCCATTAACCGATTGATTCGAAATTTGCTGTCGTTCCAATTTCATTCGTTAGAATTAATCATAATTATCTCATGAATTGGGCAGGTATGCCAAATCATGACGTCAGTGTGTTTTCACGTTGATTATACTGGCAACCAGTAAATTATAGCATGCATACCATTGATACCATTTGAGCCATACAGCAATGTATCCTCCAATATTCCGTCAAGCTCACATTTTCTCAAGTCTTCTAGTTAATAGTAAAATATTGCTCGCTCTCAAAAAACCAACAAGTCCGTAGCAGTCGAAAAATAGCCGTCGGACCATGCGCTGGTCGCGATAAACTAGGCGTTGTCGCGAATGCGTAAATAATGTTGACTGACCTTCTACCTTATTGGAGTCTCCTACCTCATTTGTACCTTATTCGCAGAGAGAACGTTAATGGAAAGGAGAATTGCAGTGCAGAAAAGGTGAGCATGGAACAGAATGTTTTATAACTCAAAAGACCTGCTTTCTATAAACTTCGGCATAGATATATTTATTTATACCAACTCTGCTAGGAGACACCAATGCCCAATGTTGAAAAAAGGCCTTCTGGAATCTTGGGTTGCCATAAACAGTTGTAATCTAAATTGACGTGATAAAGTCATACAGTCTTATACGCTCTTCTTCTACTCTAATTTGTAGGCTCTGACGTGGCACTTCCTTCGGTCTAATGTTGCTGATAAACTCGGCAATGACGACCTCATGGAGGGTCCGGTCTTCTTTTTAGATTCTTTGTAAATATGAATGTGTCGTTTTCTTCAGCAAACGCGAAGTTTTTAAGCAGCATAGATAGATAATTTAAAAAAGCTAATAAACGTTAACGCCGCAAGCATTTCACTCCAAAATTTGCTTTCTAGGAATTGCAAAAGTCCCGTGATCTAATTGCTGTATGTGCCGGTCTTTCTTCTTTTAGTCTTCTGTAATGCGAGTCACGGTAACATGCAACTTGTGGCAAATAGTAGCCTCTGTAAGAGCAAGAAAACTGGCGTCCATGAAGACTGTTCAGGTTTTGTAAGTGCGGAGCAAAAAGCAGTCTCAATTAGGTGTAATGGGAGCATTGGTTTGCTCTGGTCCCATTGAAGTCTTGCGCAGCCCGAGATTTGATCCCTTCTAACCCCTTTCCTCACTTCCCTACCTCGTAGGCGGTAGCGCTCACTATGTGGGATGGTGAGGCTGATTCATTTCTAGTTTAGCTACTTGGGGTTGTCTGGGTGCCTAAACTAGCCTGGCTGGGGCTTTCTTCAGTTCTTCACCGAAATCGGTCACTACCTGTTGTGGATCAGAGGAAGATTTGCCACCTTGCTCCCAGTTTGATGTCGAACGTCAATGACTTCTAGTTTTAGTTCACTCCTAGTAGAGCTTCCACGTAGACATTTTGAACAACTTTTTAGTTGGGAGACCCTTATGGAGACAAAGCCTCTCTTAATGTTGCAGTTCGGCACCTAAGAAGATCCTCCAATCACGAAATGGAGGCATTTCCATTGAGTAGCATAGGATAGGTAAATTATGAGAAAACTGATAAAGTTCTACAGTCATCGGTGGTTGCTTAGATCTAGAAGTGCCGATATGACGGTCTGTATATACAGCGCTCATACTAGCATGTAAACCCAAAAAAAATGGAAGCCTGATGGTGCAGGTTAAGGCGTGAAAGCTAACATCATCAGACTAGTCAATAAGAAAAGTTAAAACCGGTTCATGCTACCCAAAAACTAGCGTTGCTCGACTAGTTCGAGAGGATGATGGCACTCGTTTCCTCTTAAGCTTAAATTCGGTTATGGATATCCATTCTTCTAAGCAATGATTTGAATTTGACAGTTATGAACAAAAGGATATTAACTAAAACTAGCTTAGACATCTTTGTCATCAAGATCTTAAGATTAAGCTATGGTGAATATGAAGTCGGACTTTTTCACAGGTATTTACAAAGAGTTCCCAGGATCGACTTTCTCTTAACCTCGGCATTGGAATATGAATGTGTCGCTTTCTTGTTCAGCAATCGCGAGGTTTTCAAACAGCATACATTTACTTCCATAAAAACACAATACAATATAACGCTAGCTGACGTTTCGGTAGTATCGCCTTCTTCAGAGCCGCTTTTTCGTGATGTTGTTCTAAACTTCCTCATTGGAAGTCACGAAAAAGCGGCTCTGAAGAAGGCGATACTGCCGAAAAGTCAGCTAGCGTTGTATTGTATTGTGTTTTTATGGAAGTAAATGTACGTTTCATACAAGATCCTGCCACATCTGTTGACCATTCATCTTTTATAACCTCCCGGTCGAAATAAAATCAGTGTCATGAATTTCCACTCACTAACTTGTGCAGTTGACGAGAGTAAACTATATCCTTTTTAAATCAGACCGGAAAAATAATCGCCGCTTAAAAAGTCGTTGTTACGGGCTTCATGTCAAAACAGGATACTAATTGAAAAGTGATACATGATAGGAAATTTGGAAGAGGAGACCGATAGGAGAATGGACATCGTTTTGCTGAACTTCTGTTCACAGTACATCTCTTTCATAGAAATTCCTTTTTCAGAACAGAGAGAATCGGTGCGGAACATAGTATTAATATAACGGCATGAATTATGCGAAAATTGAACATATCCTCATAAAAAGTTGATGCTTCTTTGACATCTCCGTTATACGATTATTTGGTATTGGCTCTTATCATCGCCCTCCTCGCGCGAATTCTAGATCCGACCGTAAGTTCGAAAAAAAACTCTTATCATCACCCAAAAATAACCATCCATGAAAATGACATTCCGGGAAAAATTTTTTTCTCATATGGTCATATTCATATGCTCATCCTCAATTAAGACTTAACTAGAGGATACGAGTTGCACATGGTAGACTTAAAACGTACCTAACTCATCTCGGTTCTTAGAACAAGAAATTCAGATCGCTTTTCACTCACCACTAAGAGCGTGTTCGGGAGGGTACGATAATTGGAATATGATTCTACTGCAACAGACCCAGCATGTCTGATAATGAATATCGGCTGCAAAAGGTCTTCCCGGGAGGTCTTGCATCGTAAGAGGTGGAAAATAGAAGGGTGAATGACAGCTACAGAATCTTCATCTCGTTGATTACATGTTCATATAACAGCAAGTATTAGAACCTAGTAATCCAATTCCAGTGGTATTTATAAAGAAATCTAAGTAGGGTTGAACCTTCGTGAAAACGGATTTCTTTTCGACACCAACCATACGCGCTCAACGCAATGAATGCCATCAAATGCTCAGTAAGTAGATATCGGGATTGATAGGCAATGAAAGGATGATTAGCTTCGAAAATAACGCTGAAGAAAGAAAAACACGTAGTGAACGTACAACGAGAAAGTACTAATGAAGTACCGAAGAAAGAGAAGAATATCTTGCCCCTTCGATCTCGTGAGGGAAGGGACAGTGATTATAATGACTCCCTATTTTTTTACAGTCTTTTTTTTATAATCGGCCATCATTTAACAACGCTATGAATAATCGATATCCTTTTCGATTTTTCACCTTATATTCCTATATTATTCAAATGAGAGAGATAGTCCAGATCACCGTCGAAAATCGGCGACCCAGGGCGATGCTGCACACGCCGAGCTCTCATTAATTATGTGAGCTGGATACGTGACCGTTATAATCGTAAATTGCTGAAAAAGAGTAGCTAGGGCCTACGCCCACCGAATAAACGCCTAACCAGAAGGTTATTAAGTTGTCACCCTGTAATCAAGTATCTTCACGCAGATTACCCAGCAAAGCTAAAATCCCCTACGTGCAGTCTAGCTTGCGGAACCCATGGCGGAGCTTCGGCAATTATCAAAAAGAATTGATTTTATTATTGCCAGCACAAATCATTCCGTAGCCGAATGAAGAACTCTTGAAACAGAAGATTAATTGGTTGAGAAACACTCCTAGTTTTTTCTACGTCCTGTAAGTGACTAATAATAGCGCTTTTTCTGGAAAGTACACACTTATATATTAAACCTGTTTTCGCCTGAACGCTTCGAAGAAGAAAGATAATTCAAGATGTTTAATAATGTGTTGCAAAGAAAAGAAGGAAACAGATTATCAGTGTGTCACTGTGAATATTTAAAGTATGGAAAACACGCAGTAGGAGTCACATAAATTGCATTCAACCTTTTTGATTCGTTTTCTGGTCTATCAAGAAAATTTTTTAAAATTTTTTTAACACTTTAAATAACTTTAACAAATTTATTTATTTAAATTTAAACACTAATAACTTTAAATGCCTTTTTTTCAGACTCACCACTTTGCTTCTTCGATCCATGCAATGCACAAAAGTTTACTAAGTTAAAAAAAGATAAAAATGTCAAATGACATGACTGCGTTAAGTATTTCCTTAACCTAGTATGTATGTACTACCCCTTGATACTTGATATTCGAATGACGCGTCCTCACTGGTTGTGTGGGCCCCAGCATAACCTCCATTTTTCGGAGATTTGCTTATTAAGCCATTTTGGTTCCCTAGAATCCCGACGTCACCAGGCCAAAGTTTGACCCAGGTCATCACCATCACTGGCAGTCGCAACCTTTGTGGATCAGAGGGAGATTTGCCACCATGCATGCGACTTTGATACCAGGACGATGGTGGATTCTGCTATTGGTTTGCTCTTAGCTAGGCTTCCTGATGGAAAAGCCTGATGCCTTCTCAGCTTGGGAGGCCCTGCTAGGGGTTGAATCACCCCGCTGTACATCGCAGCCAGACACCCAGGAACAACTCTCAGCTACGATGACGCGGTAAACCGTTGGGAGGATGTGCTATCCCACGTGAAGAAAACATTGTATGAAAATTATAGCATTCACTTTGTTGTAGAGGCATATCACTTCATAACTAGACGATTTTTTAAAATCATCTACAAGCCGTGAAAAAACTCCAATCATTTGGCGCTAACATTTTTTGTAGGAAAAGTAAAAACAGTCCTGCTAAGGAAATTTAAGCATTTATTTGGTACCTTATTGTTTATTATCCTCTGTATTCTTCTTCCAATTGTGCAGTTCAAGTAGAAGAGAATACTTCTTGAAAAATAGTGCACATTTCAAAAATTCGTTCAATATACCAAATAAAACCACAGCAGCCGAGTTGGAATGTGAAATTAGTATTTCCTAACAAACCAGGCGCGCGATTCCCATGAAGCAGTTTTCATGTGATTGCAATGGTAGAAAAATTCCTTACTCCACGAGTAAATTGTAGATAAAAATCGAAGTCGTGCTTGTGACCTTAAGGCTGAAATCAGGTCACTCGAGTGTTCTGGCAAATAGATTACCAAGAAACATGCTATGTACAGGCATTTTTTCCCATCTGACGGACGGATTTCTTTCTTTAATTCACAATGTTCGCTTATTTAGAGGTCGCATTGGCGAGACTTTTTCTAAAACGTTCTGTGGTGTGAATGTGAGAACAATAACCACCTTTAATGCAACATCGTGCTAAATTCAAACTCAAAGAATGACAAATCGTATTGTAACGAAATGGTTGGCGTCGAAGTGTAGCGGTTCAGATTGATGTGGAATATTAGCTACGCGGGTCTTTTAGTTGTTGTAGTTGATCTACCAGCCTCAAACTTGGGTAATTAAACCTTTAATACATAAATACAACACTAATAACATGATAGTAACGATAAAGAAGTAATGGTAGAAGAATGACACAAGTTAGAGCTCTGAGGTGCTAAGGCCTGTAGTGAAGTGAGGCTAACAATGAGGCAATGGCATTCAAACATTATTATGCCATTAATACAATATTAACAACAATAATGAGACTACAACGAAGTAGCCTTTGCTTAGCCGTAAGCGATGCTGCGCCGCGTCTATTCGCGGCCGGCGCGGCGGCTGAGGGAGACAGTATGCTGGGGGCGGAGGGAGGAGACTGTAGGCCGCGGAGATGGAGACAGTATGCTGAGGTGGTGAGGGTTACAGACTGGCCGTGTTTCGGCCAAGCTAAGATTTCAACATTATAGCGATGAGGAGCATTTCAGTGGATCGATGAGGACTGTAAGTTACATGATCGTTGACGGTGCTATGGACAGTGAATGGTGTCATCTACGGAACACAGTCAGGCGGCTGGTCGTGAATAACGCTATGTCAGCAACGTGAACTTTGAGCATCGATAGGTGCCACCATTGCCTAAGGGTCAAGGGCCAGTATGATAAATGGCTACAAAACTGATGAGCCTATAGCGGTTTAGCAGAATACATAGCATAAGTTGGCCGCTTAGCGGCATTATACACATTGCGTGTACATTGTGGGAGGAATGGTACATGCCACCGATGGCGTTGCAAACAGAACGCATTTGGTAACACCCGCCACTACTGACATCGCACCGTAGACAAGCTGAGAAACAAGATACAATAATCTGCTGATTACTGAAGGATGAATATGGATGTGTGAATGAATGTGACTGAATAAGAATGAATGAGTATGACTAAGAATGAGATGAGGTGATTAAGGATGATTGAGGATGTGGTTGTGAGGAGCGGATTATCCACGCTACCGATCGGGAGCAAGGTGAGTGATGGCATGTCTCCGCCTTCGAAGGCACCTTGCTTACATCGGCTGCGGGAGCCGCGTGCGTATGCAACCGCGGTTAATCTGGATTGTTGATCCTGGACCGCAGTAGACTGTACCTAACTGCCTGAAACATCAAGCGTCATTAGCTTCGTTGTTTCGCGAGGAAGTAGTAAACTGTTCCACTGTTACGCCTCCTTCGAATAGCCATCGTCGCTATGCTACTGAAGTCAAACCTGAATCGCTATTGTGCCTGAAACACTCTGTACATAATTGATCGAGAAGATTACAAAGGTTACATTGCGGTGTTTGATGTGCGTCAGCGAGGCGGCCATATTTGGGTTTCAAGTACTGTTATTTAGATAGATAGAGAACTTTTCAAGAGAGAAGTTCTCTATACGTATTTCCTATTTAAATGTGGAAGTTATAATATTTTATTTCGTCGTATATAATAAAAAAGGACAAGGTGAAGCTGTCGGCGTTGATCAATCCCTTTAGGGACGCGCCATGCATTCGACTTCATAAGGCATCTGTTGGAGGTGAATGAATGTATATCTGGCCTTTACAATGACTCGCGGTGCCCCAACGATGTGTCGAGCCAGTGCTGTTAACCTCCCAGACGAGTCTGGTACTAATTTGCTGACTCCCGGAGGGATGAAAGGCTTGGTGCGCCATGGGCGCAGAGATCGATTCCACGTGTGTGTTGCAGGCTACCTCCTACCACTGCGCCACATGCGCCCACATTTCGTCGTAGGGTTTATAATATTAGCAAACTGCAATGAATGTCGACAACTGTTCCTTGAGATCAAATGTAATTTACAGAGGAGTAAAGTAGTCGCGTTATTGAAACTATGCACGGAATCGAACATTGCCATCCACTTACTTTTTGATGTACCGAATTCCCTAAACACTCCTACGAACGATGGAGTACAGGCATTTATTACAACTTGTTACGAAATGCTTTATGTTCTCGATGTATACAAGAAGCATTCATTAAAAATACTGCATTTCACTGCAGTTTGTTATGCCCAGCAAATGTACTGCGCTACTGTTGACAACAATCATTCAGCATTAAAATAGTGCGCTTTTCAATTTTTTTTTCTTGGAAATCTCAAAA
This sequence comes from Angiostrongylus costaricensis, assembly GCA_900624975.1. Taxonomy (NCBI): domain Eukaryota; kingdom Metazoa; phylum Nematoda; class Chromadorea; order Rhabditida; family Metastrongylidae; genus Angiostrongylus; species Angiostrongylus costaricensis. Next base: position 45,870 of record UYYA01000483.1, read on the forward strand.
TCTTTTCCCCCACTGCAAAAAGGATAAAGGATAAAGCTCTCGGCAATGATCAATTCCTGAGAGATGCGCCATGCATTTGACTTCACTAAGTATCGTTGAAGGTAATTGAATGCATATCTGGCCTTTACAATGACTCGCTGTGGCCTACCGATGTATCGAGCCAGTATTGCTATCCTCCCAGACAACTCTGGTGCCAAGTTGGCGACCCCGGAAGGAGAATGCTTGGTGGGTCATGGGCGAGGGGACCGATTCCACGCGTGTATTGCAGGACGCCCCCAACCACTCCGCCACACGCGTCCATTCCCTTACTGTAGTGCTAAAAATAGAGAACTGCCGTGAGAAATATCACATTTCCAGTCAAATATACTGAAAATTCCACTCATAAAATATCCTGCCTGAATGCTTTTGCAGACAGCTGAACTGTTCCAGCATTTTCGTACATTCTTTTTTCGTTAGAAGACGACACTTATGTCAGTACCTCTTATCTGGCATTCGTACACTGCCGCAGTCAGTGTTTCTATCAACCAACATCGCCGCATCATTCGTCAATAAAGCGCAACACAAATATTTCGTGCACGTTTCAGAAAATTTTGAGCAGTGCGCACGAAGCTTTGAACGAGATTTTGTTCAATGTTAAAATTACTTTCGTATTAGTTTGTGCTCAATTTGGGCAGTGGAACAAGAACGGAAAAAGAAAAAGCGAATTTGTGCAATATTTTCTGCACCAATCCGAACTTTCACAATTCGTACAAACTCTTCACAGGATTAATAATGCATTAGGCCAGGAAACCGCTAGTTATCGAACTGCGCAACCTCGTCTTCACAGATTTAATGGTTAAAATGAGAACCTTGAAAATCAGGAGCGTGACGTCCTTATAACGAACTAACACTGACAACGATGAATTAAAAAACGGTCCAGAGATTTTGGAAGAACAAGTTTTTCATATGTAAGCGAACAATTTCCGAAAACCTTTACAAAATTAAATAGCAAAAATAACTCGATAAACCGATATGTTACCAATCGAACTGGAACGGAAATGGCAACCGTTATAAAAACTATTCTTTAAACGGCAGCCAAGGACATTGTGCACAACATCGACGAAAGACGAAACAGAGAAACACTTCCTGAAACTCAGTTCGCATCTAATGGAATTTCTGACCTAGATAGCACATTTAATGGCTCTTCTTCCTCAACAGATGGAACTATGTGCTGTAATTTGTTGAATCTTGAATAAACCAACTAAGTGGATAACTACTGTCAATAAATCAGAAAACTGCACCAATAACTGCAGTGTCTATGACTGACGAGCTATTTCCTATGGCACGACAACGTTCAACCTTACGTCATAGAAATAACACAGGAAAAGTTGAAGCAAACGGGAAACGTAGCCCATTCTCACTCAGCTTATTCTTCAGAGTTCTCGCTGACGAACTACCTCTTTTTCAAGTGCCTCCACATTCATAATAACTGCTGAGAAAATCACTAATAATGACTAAATAATGAAAACTACTGCTGCTGAAGATGCGCAAAAGACACTTCAAAATTCTAGAATTTCTTCATGAAAGAATATTTATATTTTCCGCTAAGTATGAGTAAATTTTAGCGATTTTTATTAAAAGTGGAAGTTATTGTTTCGAGAACCTATTAGTTTTCTAGTCGTCAAAACGTCTTATCAATATTTATCGACGCCGCTCGTTACTTTACGACGCTTGACATGTAGAACGTGTTCTCTCGATCTGACTCTATTTCGTCGCCGTTGAAAACGACCACCAAACGAAGTTTTACACGTAGGTCTCCAAGGAGCATTAAACCAGTATGATGAAGATCTCGAAGTTAATGTGAAGTGTGTCAAGATTATTGCAATCGTATGAATATTCAAGATCAAGTATAGGAGAGAAAAACCACGTTCTTTCACTCTACTGGGGTTTCATTCCTGTATAGAATATTTATTCTACAGCACAAAACCATAGTTCGTGAGAAAATCAAATGAATCGACGATAGAGAAGAAATCTGCAACGGAATCAAATACAGTGTCAGCAAGATTTTGCACAATTCTTGTATGTTGTTGGAAAAAAAAGTGTGAATTCAGCGTTGGTTAATTTTTCGCCTCAGACCATCTATTTACGACGGTGTCACCATAATTGACGAGACCACCACTCTTGCTTCCATTATAGTCGACTTTAGCTCCATACTTTGTAAAGAATGTCACATGGCACCTCGTCTTCTTTCCAGTTCGCTTTAATAGAACATGTTGAGATTTGATGAACTACTCTTGTTATCGATGCTAGTAGTCGTCTGTAGACTTTAAAATAAACTCTTGGTTCCCAGGATCAACTTTCTATTAACCTCGGCATTGGATTATAAATGCTGAGAGAGAAAACGACGAATTTATAAACTCTTAGTGTTTAATAGCAACTGAGCTAACGCTGTTGCAAATTTCAGCAGTTCACTAACATTCGAACGCTCCATACTATAATCTAGAATAATAATTTCAATAACGAACCGACCTCATCAAATGCATTGCATGCGTCGTAAGGTGGAATATACAGATGAAGTGAAACAGCTCCATCAGAGTGACTTGGATTTTCTATACGATGAAGGCCGAGCTTGTCTGGAAGAAATGGTTGAATGAGCAGTGCTGCCTCGAAAGTGAGTGAAAGAGTGTTGACAGTCGGAATAAACGTCATTTTCAGTCTTTGGGTCCATGATCCATGTTTTGTCACAACACAACAACGAAATTCTGTTGGTCTGTAGCTAGTGAGCCTTTTTTTTCGTTTTTCTTCACAGGAATTCGTATTCATTATATTCAATATTCACCTTGTTTAGCGCTTCCGACAACATTTTTGACCTCTAGTCGAAGTGTAATTCTAAACATTGTTGGCAAAACAAGGCAATCAAAAAGTTTCATTGTCATTTAAGCTTATAAGACCTGTCGTTTCACAGATTAATGGTGACGTTACAATGAAGTGTAAAACGACACGAAAGCTTTGCCATACCTTCGGCTACATCAGAAAGCAAGGCTCAAGGCACAACACAGGGACATAGTGTTATAAAATGCATTACAAGTCCTACAGCTTCGCCATTAATCAGACTTAGATGCTCATGTCATGTGGAACCACCAAAATAAAAGTAGGTGAAGTAACACTTTACAACCTACCGCTCATGTAGGAAACACTGTTCTCTTCAAAACGGCTTTGGTCCAGCTTTCTCAAAGGAGCCTTCTTATTGTCGTCATCAGGCCAAGCATATTTCGTTTCTAACAAGACGCCTTCAAGAATCTTCACGAAACAGTGAGCGTTTGCGTGATCATGAATACTAAATCGCAAAAATATAAGTATGAACGTGGAGATACAATTATACATTAGAATAATTTGCTTTTCTAACCTGCTTCCCATACCTGGTCCCCAACAAAGCACCATGAGATTATATTTTCCATTACCAATGTCCACCAGATTTCGTGTGTATCTAGGATTAGAATCGGACAATTTATAGCAAAATATTCTGTTTTAAAAACTTCTCACTTGTGCTCATCAAAGACAGCATACTGTCTCCAGTCAGCTGGGTTACTTTTGTACGACTCCATCAGCATAATCACTTCGTTCACGTCAACATGTTCTTCGGCGAAGACATGGTGAAACGAAGCAATGAGTTCTGTGAGTGTAACCATTTCTAGAAAACTATCTGATCAATAGAAGTTTTAACTGATAATTCGTCAAAGACAGTTCGTTGTAAAACATGAAGCATGGCAGGGAGCAGCGAAATTGCAATACTGACAAACAGCACAACCGCTGAATGCGGTGCAGTTGATGTAAATGGGCGTTAGCGTTGATTAGCGCTGTTTAACGTATCAATCACCTGATTCACAAACTTACTTACGTGAGCAACAAAAATCGTTGAAATGTTACCACTGTCACTGCATTCTTTCAGGCCATATGAGACGGTAAACCAACAGCACGGGGCATCACATGTCAAAACGAAGTACTTCGTGCTGGCTGCACGAACGCATTTTTGGAACACCAGTTAACAACTGATAACACTTTCGTAGTAAACGTGCACTCTTTTAAGCAGTGTCAACATTTTCACTATGGCAATCAATCTAAGGTAATTAGAGAGATGCCGTATAGGTGGCAAACCAGTCTTACTTATACCAATAAAGTCATTTCACCGACGATGTAGATAAAAAATGACCTACTATAAGTCACCAGGAGATATAAGTAAAATCTCAAAAAGAGGACCCGCTTACAATATTGCCAGTGTGAGACGGAAATGATGCTCAATGGAAAAACTCTCTCAATACTTAGGCTACAATTTAATAAGTAAAAAAATCGGAAGCTATGAAGAGAAGCGACGGCCAAAACTCAAAAGAAACCATCCTCCAGACTCAAAAGCAAATGTTTAATCAAAAATTTAAATAAAAAGAATTGAAATTCGCCGCAAACGAGGTGTTATGTAGACTACATTCCGCTAATTTTTCGACGTCATCGCCTTTCTGAGACCGGTTGATGGTCCACAGTCGTCCGCCCTCATGATGTGGATAGTGAAGTGCCACTCGAACTAAAAAAGCAGTCAAAAAGCACTAATTTTTCCAGACTGGCAAGGTATCCGTTGATATTTTAAAACATGCTAAACTCCGTGCTAGGTGATGATGATAGCGATCGCTGCATAATGATTTGTCCAGAAAAAAACAAACGGATAGCAACGGCCAATCAGTTTCAACAACCGTCTTTTATAAAAGAACAATGCTGAGTGAGTTTACTGGTTATTTCAATAATACCGTGATCAAGCGGATTCGACTCGACATGGTCACGAAGACCCATATCAAAAGAAAGATTAACTGTGGCCATCAATTCGGATAAATCCCGCACCGAAGAACGCACAAGCGTCGAAACGTTTGCCGCGTGAAGTTTTTCTATCGATTTCGTTTTGACAAAATGACGGAAAATAGGTTGACCAGTTAGAGCAAAGAAAAACGAAGGCAAAGAAAAGATGCTTTTCCAAAATAGATATTTCCTGGAAAAGTCGAAAACAGAGCTAAAGTGAGAAACACCATGAAACAGCAGAGTCAAGTATCACCTCATTCCTATCACTTGCCGCCAGTTGATCGTTGAGAGAATCGAACAGGCCCCAGCAAATCTTCCATTTTTCCCTGGCTTATGGAAGAGTTGTCTAGTGTGTTCTTCTTGTTCTAGGGACTTGTTGAGTATCGTATCCTTCTTTTAGGGCTTTAATGAATTTTGGCCATGTGGTCAGTGATCTCCTTGCTGTGCGTTTGACATCCCGGAGAATCCAGTCACTAACGGCTCTTCGCCATCGGGTGTCGACAATGCGAATTAATGCTCGAACCACCTTATCTTCGACAGCTTGGGGTATAAAACGGCTTCTCCATTTTTGATCACTGATCTAAATCGGAGTTTCGGATCGCTTTCCTCACTTGCGTGACACAGGATATGCCGTATCGTCTTTTCGACTGCACGTCCTATAACGCTGGGTAATCTTTCATTCTGCTTACCTAGCAACCAGGTTTCTGACACGTTAAAAAAGAAAAGAGAAAAGATGAAATTGAAGATGCTGGCACGGTGTCAGGTATTCTTTCTTCTCTTCGCTACATCCTCTAGGCAATCCCAGTCGTTTACCTCTTCCTGATCAACTCTGGACTAAGTGGTTCATTATGTTTAAATTCTCCACAGACGTACTGGAGTATTCGGAGATGTTCATTCCGTCTAGATTAAATATGGTACACGTAACCAGTGCGTTCCTCATGAATATCGTTTCTTTTTTCTGAGATTTAGTCCAAGACTAATATATCCACAGGCTTTATCAAATGCCGCAAGCGTTCGTTTCAGTTGCGTAATCGCCGGTGTTATACGAAGAATGTTACCAGCAAAGTTAAGATGCTGTTCTCATTCTAGTGTTTACACGACGTACTCCTCTTTTGATATCGATTTTGATATCGTTGTAGAATGGTGATATTCCGAATTTCAAAATTTTAAATAGTTCAAAAAGAACCACTATTTACTGAGTAGGGACTTCCTAGTTGTCTTCCATGACTGCTTCAATCTCTGTGCGTCCCTAGTTGAGTACTTTGTCTTGCATTTCGTTTGCCATCTAGGTGTTCTATACGGACGAATAATGGCATCCGCGTTTCGCCAACACGTTCATTTTTGCAAGTATTACAAAAGGCCAGGTATATCGCATCTGAATTCATACAGTCACTGTCCCTGCCTTAAGAATAAATTAGGCAATTCCGCGTTTCACATAGACGGTCATACAGGCGGTAACGAACTAATTGACGACGAAGAGTGTCCCGCAGTATTTCTACTATCTCACGCTATACCTTTTAACCTTTCACTCTTAAGCATCGATTTATAGCGACACTTAGTTCATCGACAATAAAGAGCAACCTAAACGAGGCTTTCTTCATGCTAAATCTTCTGTTTTAGGAGTCGCTTTCTATGTAAACTTATTTCGTGGAGTTACTATTTCGTAGCTATCTCCAGTGGTTATTTACCGAGCTAAGTCGCGCTATTCGTCTTTTTGTTCCCGAGTCGTGCACATAGAGGTGGCTGTTCGAAACATGTTTCTCATAGTCGCCTTCTATGTGCGAAGGGTGGTAAAAGAGGAAATGAATAAGGTTGTTCTTACTACTTAGTTTTCGCTACCACTTCGTCATGTAGCCGTTATCTGATAAGTTAATTTGAACGTTAAAAAATGGCAGCCAACTTTCTTAAGGCTTCTCCGAGTGAATTTGATGTATTCTGACTGCTCAATCAATAACTCAAAGCATTTGTGCATCTCCTGCTGAGTAGAGAAGATGATAAAACGATCGTCTGTGTATCTACATTAGAGTAGCAGCCGTAGTTCGATAATGGGGGCTTCTATTTTAGACCTAGACATAATAGAGCGAATAGCAGAGTGGCAGTGATGTCGATCATCCCGAGAGTGGTGCTAGTTCGATTCGCCCTAGGCCAACCATACCTCTCATCCTTGAGGAGTCGGAAAATTGGTACTGGACTTATCCGGGAAAAAATCACTATCTGCAATCCAATCGGGAACGCTCCAGCCCGGCTATCTCAAGAGTCCAGTGATAAACGACTCGACCAGCATTTTACGATATTTATGATGAAATGAAAATCCTCAAGCATTAGGCGAAGCCACACGCAAATGTTGTAAGATCTTTGTGGATAATGGATGTAGGGAAACGAATTGAATGTGAAAAGTGTTGGAATCCGCATAGCAGACGTGAATACGAGTCATATCAAAATAGAAAAAATTTTAGACATAAACGCAATGGCGAGACTTGATGCCAGCAGCTGACCCATTGCCATCCCTCTCATTTGCGCATAGTAGTTCCCAGACAATCTGAAAATCGAGCAGTTTAGTCGCTCTTTTAAGAGAGCTATAAGCTCGTGAATAGACAAGCCATGTATATCTATTTCTCCTTCTCGTTCAACGATAAGTTCGGGGATAGCCTGCATGCGGAGTCAGTCGATGTTGGCGTAAAGCGCGGAAACGTCGAAGTGTTCCATCATGTATGCATTGTTAGGAAACACGTTACGTAGACATTCTAGGAACATCTTTCAGTAACTCCCACGACCGACTTTCCATTGACCTCGGCATTGATCAAGTAATTCTTCGTATTTTTGTTGAGCAAACGCGAGGTGTTATTATTCTTTATTCACAAATGAGC